>JASDQU010107106.1:124319-152896 GCA_032191745.1 Picea mariana
AATCTCCCAATATCAGGCCATAAATCAATAAAAATCACATTACATAGTATAAAAACCCACTATATGCAAATATTAGGGCGCATTCCCTTTATCTCTGCACCCTTGGTCATGTGGGTGCATCCAAGTGTCCAAGGGCTAGCTGGCGCGCTAGCCCCCTTGATTCCTGGCCCTCAAAATCCGGCCCTTGGTCGTGTGGTTGCCATGTGCCCATGGGCTTCAAGCTCCACTTGCTGAATATAGTTAAGCCCCCTGGTCTATAGGCCGTTGGTTATGCCCCTTGGTCGGTGGGCTATCCTGATTGACCGAGGCTAACCCTTACTCCACGCTAACTGTTTACAGGACGAGTCACATGGCATATCACCGTGATTGAGGGCTAGATCCCATATATTCCGCGCCAAACACAAGAGTGTGGACCGTGGTTCTATTGCATAGGTACATGGTAACGCATCGGGGCTGGGCGATAGGCCCCAAACCTATTTTTTTCCAATTTGAATCGCCAAGCAACTTAAATACAAACAAACACATATAGTTGTAAGCATTACCAGGTAGGTGGGTTGGTAGCCTGACCTACGCTAAACGCTCCCGCCCATGCCCGAGGTCCCAGGTTCAAACCTCATAGAGTCCAATATTTTTGTCAACGCTGTCAACCAATGGAGGGGTGCCACATGGCAGCCTAGACTGGGCCATGTGGCACCTCATTATTCATCCAAATAACCTGCCAAGTGTCAAAACCGGATTCGACCAGCTGTCCACACCTGCCACGTGTTGTATAGACTGTATGGTCCAACCAAGTCATCTGTACGGACGTGCCACGTGTCAGCCTTGCAGTGGTGACATGTGTCACTCCCTCATTGGTCCACCTATACTTACCCAATCAACAATCTGTCCACACCATTGTACGATCATCTGCCATGTGTCACCTCCAGACTCTGCCACATCAGCATGAAGACGTCAGCGTTGACTTTTTGCCCATTTGGTAAAACAAACAAATCACGATATATGGAGCATACGATATCCGTTTGAGCCCGTTCAAGTTGCGTTGGGTTCATATCGACGAGGCCTACGTACATGTTTGTTTTGAAGCCATTCAGATCACTTTGATTTTTAATCCTTCTTGGACCCATTTTGGTCCATGTGTACCTACCCAATCAACAATCTGTCCACACCACTGTACGATCAGCTGCCACGTGTCACCTCCAGAATTTGCCACGTCAGCATGATGACATCAACATTGACTTTTTGCCCTTTTGGAAAAACAAACAAATCACGATATCTGGAGCATATGGTGTCCGTTTGAGCCCGTTCAAGTTGCGTTGGGTTTGTATCGACGATACCTACACACACATCTGTTTTGAAGCCATTCTGAGCACTTTTATTTTTAGGCCTTCCTGGACCCAGTTTGGTCTCGAGATCCAATTCTGTATCATTTGGTGATAAGGCATGGTATTTGAAGTAGAATATTGTATAAAGGATACCTATCTATGAACATGATTGAGCTCAGGAATTGGATATATGACACACTATAGACTGTTTTTGGAACTATAAAGAACTTATGAGAGATAGAAAAATGATGGACTTTTGGATACTTCTCAGAGGACTAATGGATTAATATAGAAAATTATGAATCTATGAGATAAAGGATATTATTTTATGCTAAAGAGATATTTGAAATGCTTTCTGCAAACATTTACAAGATATAATTTTATATTTGGCTATAAATAAAGTTATGACTTTTTTTCCAAGGAAAAAAAAACATTTTTTTGAGGTTTGAATAATTTTTTTCGCAGAAAATTCTCTAGGGATGATAGATTATACTTGTAGAAAAATTCTATAGGGATGATAGCTTATACTCGTATAAAAATTCTTTAGGGATAATATCTTATCCTCTTCCTCTTTTTCCCTAAATCCTTATTCCTCTTCTACTTTGTCTCTTCCTCCTCCTTCCTTACTCTTTCTCTCCTCCTCCTCCTCCTCCTCCTCTTGTTTTCCCACTTTGCCTTCCTCCTTTTCTTCTTTTTCTTTCCCTTCCTCTTTTTTCCCAAATCCTCCTTCCTCTTCCAATTTGTCTATTCCTCCTCCTTCCTTATTCTTTCTCTTCTTCTTCTTCTCCTCCTTCTCTTGTTTTCCCAGTCCTTCCTCCTCCTTTCTTTCTATTCCTCGTCCTTTCTCTTACTCTTTTTCCCCAAATCCTCCTCCTTATTCTACTTTGTCTCCCCCTCCTCCTTGTTTCTTATTTCTCCTCCTCTTCTTCTCATCCCATTGTTTTTAAATTCCTCCTTCCTCCTCTTCTTCTTCTTCACTCTCCTCCTCTTCCTCTTATTCTCCCCCTCTTCGTCTTGATCTTCTTATCCTCCTTCTTATTTTCTTTCTCCTTCCTCTTCCTTCTTCTTCCACTCTTACATATTCTTTTTTGTCTCTTCCCTATTCTCTTCTCTTGATATCTCCCCATTGTCCCCTCTTCTCTTCTCTCCCTTCATTTCCTGAGACTTGCACAATACCCAAGGCTATGTTTTTTTCACATGGAAGAGTCAAGATTTGAATGAAATAATTTTGTATACAATTTTATCCCAAATATATCTTTTTGTATGGATTGAGTTATTTGTCTACAACATATTTTGGTTATTGCATTTATGTTCTAATTATTTTGCACTAAGTCTTTAATTTTTTTCCTCGAAAAAATCACAAATTCATTCATAAAAGAAAGAAAATTTGCATTTTGTGAATGCACATGTGTATTACTATCCAATGGATAGATCCTAAAAAAATGAGGCTACCTCAAGAGACTATAAATGATCTCTAATCCAACCACCTATCAAAACAAAATATCGATCATCTCCCTCCAAGAGTTTAGAAGTCCTCATGGAGTGGAGTCAAAATAGATTCATACATATCAATGCCGCAACACTCTCTTTGAATCTCATATGATTGTCAAAAAAGGGGATGAAAAAAATAGCTGAACATAACTAATCTTGATGACCCAATGCTATAGTATTATAGCTTTACACATATAATAAATCTAACCAAAACCACAATTGTAAACCCAATAGCGAGGAATGACTTCTAAAAATATATTTGAAATATTCTTGAACAGTGCCATCTTTGGATTCCAACAATATCCATTGCCCAACTTCTAGTTGGAGCTCTTATTTTGATAAGGAGTTGGCCTCCATGTTAAGTTTTCTATATACATGACAAAACAAAATGGAATTAATAACAAAATTCAATCTTGTTGAAAAGTGGGCTTAAGAACAAGCTTTCCATCCTAAATTTTCCACATGTCCAATTTATAACAACAAGAGAATCAATGAAAATATACAACTTTTGAACCCCTTTCTATGAGTTGTAGGAAGAAACAATTTCAAAGCTAGAAGCTTGACAAAATTATTCGAACTAGCCCCAAATCATGCTTTGAACCTAATGAAGTGAGAATTGGAAATGAAGAGCCCCCCCCTGCCCCACTACCAGAAAGATTACAATGGTTGGCGCCATTGAAGTAGCCCCATGCCCCCGACTTTTCAATGAGATCATGAATAAGTTACCTTTAAAGCGATATTTTTGGAATGCTTTTTTAGTAGCAAGAATTGACCTACATTTTGAATCTTGTTATCCCCATTTTGTGGATAACCAAGGAGATAATGTCTCGAGGCCCTCAGGATGCATATATGGAGTGCCGATAGATTACATGACCAACAATACCCTTTGCATAGATGGAAAACCCACTCACCACCATAGATGCTCATAGGTTTGCAGACGGAATCCACCACACCAATTGGTTTCCAGAAGGCAGTGGGCCTCGCTCCATGAGGTACAAGTCAGTATTATGGTGAGCATCATTTCAATATTAAATCCATTTGATTATGTTGTATCTTAGATTTCTCTAGATTTCATGATATATGCTTGGACATTATTCCTTTTTCCTTGCTTCACCTTGGTGGTTGACATTGTTCCCTAGTAAGTGGTCTTCTTTGGCAATGGGGTTGCTACTAGGAACTCCCTTAATGAGCCATCGTACCATTCCTAACCATACTTACCACTTTCCATCATTATTCCCCTCCATTTCCTTATCTCTTGGAATTTTAGGGTATATTGACCCAAGGAGAGTTTGTCCCTCATTCTATAGGAAGAAGGGGCTAAATGTCCAGAGGGGTTGGTGTTGGGTAAAAGATAAAATCCTTATATAAACCTTCCAGATGCTTCGCCCAAGGATCACCCAAGAAAGAAATGAAACTCTTATCTTTGAGTAAAGGGGACCCACAATATAATAAAGAATGCTTAAAAGGTTAGTTAAAGGATAGGAGGTATCATAATGAGTTGACCTATCACATCCATGAATATCTAGTGGTATGACATTACCATCATCTAGTCACCAAACCTGGGTAATGACTCTTAGTTGCATGGCTGAGAGAAAGGGGGTATCATCACAACCCAAACTTCTCATTTCCATTGGGTGTTTGTGGGTAACATTTCCACCACCTGGTCACCATGCCAGGGAAGTGACCTTCAACTCATCCTTATGCTACATTGAAATAAAATAAAGAAATAAATATAAAAGGCAATTGATGGGCTTGGAAAAAGTGCATTGCAGACGAAGGTACCAAACACCCTCTACAAAGGCACCCATGAATGAGACACTATGACCCCTTGTATGTCATGATCCCTATGCCCATTGAGTCTTGACCCCATCCACTTCATCCACTTTAAATGGCTTAGAGAGGGACCTCTTGGAAACTCTCCTTAACCTAGGGTAAGATCTACCTAATAGGATACCTCATCAACCCTCCCATATTCAAGCTTGACAAGTCGCATACTGTCTTTGAGCTGTTAATTGTTTGATATAGTGATCTTTGATGCACATGCTTAGATGGCTTATTTATTGATTGGATTCACTTATCATGATGTTATGACTTGATATCTTTGGAGGGCATGCTCATTTGTCTTTGCAGGACCTAGTTGGTGGACAATTTTGGGAGAAAAAAACCTAGCTTGGGATTCCATGGGGATACAAGCCCATAGGTTGGATGCTAGGGGCCCGCATGCTGGATGAGAGACATCAAACTTGGACGACCTTGATGATGAGTTGGAAAACCTAGCCTAGCCCTCACTTGCCAAACGATTTTCCCAGGAGGGGAAAAACATTCTACTTTTGAGCTTGACGTCATGCTTTTGGGGATAGGGCATGGTGGTGAGGTGCCACTCTTTTGACACATGGACGTTTGAGGAGGAGAAGGGTCTTCACCATGATGAGAGTGCTCAGATTTTTGATATGTGGCCTTTGGAGGCCTATGCATGCTTCTCCAACACCAACAAATTCCTCAAAGTGGAAAAACATCCCCTAGAGGGGTGACATCCTCCTAAATGAGGGTTTTATTTGTGCAAAAAGTGAAATTTCAAGTGAATTGTTTAATATTACTTTGTTAAGGGGGAAATATTAGGGTTGTTGACCTCCTAATATTGTGGTTTACTCCTTAATTTGTGGACAAACTATGTTAGCTACATTTTGTATAAATAGAGATCATAAAATCTCATTTTGGAATCATAACTCTCCCTCTTGTGAGATGCATTGGTCTGAAATTTGCGCCACACTTGGCTTTTTTTATCTCTCGTGCACTTGTTTATGGCTATCTATTGGTAAATGGTTGATGGAAGTCTAGTGCTAGCCTTGGATGATGTTTTCTATCTCTTGTGGTGGATTATCTTGGCATTTCTCTTGATCTTGGTATGGTTTTCTACTATTATGCTATCATTTTTCCAAATCAAGTATTGTTATGCTAGGATCTAGGTGGGAAGTATAAGGGCATATACTCCCACCATAGTATTCATCATTTTTTCTTCATCTCATTGATTATACAAGAGTTTGCTAAGATAAGTATAAGGGCATACACCGTCTTAGCTTAAATCTTGGCTAGAGAAACTTGCATTGGGAACTAAAAGGGCTTACACTGCCAAGGAGGTAGCTTCTATAGCTCTTTTTTATTTGGCTCGATTAACTCAATAGTAAAGGCACTAGTCATACTCTTTTTTTCATTAGAGAAATAAAATATTGCATTGGGAAACCTAAATTTCAGTCATTTTTACTTCTTGCTAAGTGGATTGTACTTCTTGTGCCTTGGGAACCTCACAGACAATAGGGTGTCCCCATCAAGGGGGTACTTCTTGATTTTGTTACAAAATTACATCTTCAACCATCAGGGCTGCAGAAACCCTAACTCATTTGCTTGAATAAATCTCTTATCAACCATTGGATTTTGCTCAAAGTTTGCACACTTACTCTCCTTGACCTAGCGCAATTTTTGGCAAAGTTTGAGGGGATTTTAGTGGCTGATTTTATTGCTGTAATACATTGAATGTTACAGCCATAAGGCTGATATGATTTTCTGCAGACAAGTATTTACAACAAACTTATCTTTTGTGCTAGTATATTGGCTTTTCATCTTGGGTTTAGCTAGTCTTTCTCTTGTATTTTCTACTTGATCTCTAGCACTTATTGAACAACTTATAGTACCATTTACTTGCTGATATATACTTTTATCCATTGCTGCAAATTAGGGACAACAAGCTTAACTTGCTGATCCAACTAACATATATCATTGCAAAGTGTCTTTTTTTGTGTCTCGGGTAGGTACAATCATCTGGAGAAGTATTATACCCCTGGGGAAAAAATTAGTTGATTTGCAAGGAATCTCTCCCTACCTTTTATTCCACTTAGCATTGACCTCTAGGGGCTTCACTTCGATTTTCCTCCGTCTCCATCTCAATCCTCCTAGGGTCACCGGGATTGCCTCCCTAGAGTGACCTAGTCACCCTTGAAGTTTGAGACCTACATCAAGGTGACATTGGGTGTAGGTTTCCCAAGTTGTAGCTCTTGCTTTGTGGTTGGGTCGAGATTTCCCAACCTACAACTTGTGCTATAACAAATCTCATTAAAAGTAAATAATGCATCTATTCTCAAATATTCCTATGTTCTTAACAAGCCAAATACCCCATGCAACAATCAAAGGAAGTGTTGTAAATTATTTAAGTTCTGTCTTCTTCTACCAATGAGTAAAAAATTATACAATTGCCTCACTTTATCATCCCCCTTTTACCCCTATCAAGTTATCCATTTATTCCCAGACATACCTAGTATAAACACAAGAAATCATCATATGACTTATGTTTTCCTCCCACTCCAGACACAATACACACCTACTAGGGCCATGCATATTCCTCTTTTGCAAATACTCCTAGGTCAGAACTTTTTATTTTATTTTTTATGTCCAAACACATAAATATTCTTAACTTTAATAGAGAATTGATTTTTCATATTATTTTCCACCACTCTTAGATATATTTCGGTCTTCCATTGTCATCCATTACTTTGTAGCCTATCTTTGGAGTGTAGATCCCTATTGTAGCATTCTTAGACCTAATTAATTCATCATCCTCTTCCTTGATTCTTACACGGCATACCTTTAGTTTGGATATGTATGCCTCCCACAAATCATTTTTTCTAACCATTCAATCCTAATTGAATTACACTTTTCCACTCTTGGTGCCAAATATTAGACAACTCTAAAGAGGTTGCTTGTGCTAAGTTGTAGATGCTTTTTCTATGTAGGGTTTCAATCAAGTTGGTAGAAAGTTTGTACAAATGTCCACTTCCAAACCAAGGATTTGCTCCCAGCCTAACTTTTTCTCCATTTCCAACTTTTAACATGAGCTAATTCCCCACCAATGGAAATATGAGCTCCATTTCTTTCCATATTATTGAAACATTATGTATATTTTTTGATGGTATTATGATCCATCCTTTTGTAGAATCAGGGGATATATATTTTTGTATAATGGTTTGGCTCCATAAACCATTATTTGTTATGATTCTCTAAAGGCCCTTGGTATATAATTCCTTCCCAAAAATATGGATGTTCTTGAGGCCTCGACCTCCCATATTTTGACTTGACCATGGCATGCCATTTCACCGAACAAATTCCTTCATTTTTTCGTTACTAAAGCCTACTTATGGATATCTTATAAATTCACTAATTGAAACTGAAAATATTCCTCGAATATAATTGTTTTAGTGCAACTGAACACCAGATTATTCACATCACAATAAATCGATTACATTTGTATTTGATGTGACTTATCAATCCAATGTGTCGCTGGCATCTAAGTCGCTGTCACATAATTCACAATTTAACAATAAAAAGGAATGACAAGGAAATAACACTATAATCGCTGTCTAAATAAAGGAGTTACTGTGTCTATTGAAGTTGCTGCCAAGGTATACTATTGTTGTCCTTTATCATATATAAAAACACGGTCAATGTAATAAAACATAGTAGTAAATATATATGAAGCACAGAGATTAAATATAATAATAATTGCTGAGCTAGAAACTGGAAATCACTACCCATTCATTGCATGAAATCGCTGTCTATTTTCACATGATATCTCATGAAATCACTAATACATATAATGCTGTTCATTATAAGCGCTACCAATGCTGTTCATATAATCGCTAATAACGCTATTCATTATATACTATAATATTGTTGTCTTATTATTATACAGAATACATATAATAAAATGCTGTTAAATATAATTATGATTATTGTCAAACGCTGTCATACAATCAATGCTGTCATACAATCAAGATTACTGTCAAACACTGTCAATAAACATTAAAATCGCTGTGTAAATGTGTATCACTGTGTAATACATACATTCGCTGTGTAATATAAGGATATATCACCGTCTAAATATTACCAAACTCGCTGTCTAAACATTATCAAAATTCGCTCTCTAAAAATTACAAAGATGTTGTGTAAGTATTACAAAATTGTTGTCTAGACATTACCAAAAATCAATGTCTCTATATCACAAATTCGCTGTCTAAAAGCTACGGAAATATCTGTGTAAGTATTACAAAATCGTTGTCTAGACATTACCAAAAATCCTTGTCTCTATATCACAAAATTCGCTATCTAAAGGTTACGAAAATCTCTGTGTAAGTAATACAAAAATTGTTGTCTAGATATCACCATAATTTGCTGTCTCTATATCACAAAATCCGCTGTCTAAATTTTACGAAAATCTCTGTGTAAGTAATACAAAAATCATGGTCTAGATATCACTAGAAATTGCTGCCTCTATTTAAGTTGTTGTCCTTCATTACATTCATTGTCTAGTAAATACCCATGTTGTTTAACAACAATCTAAAATATATTGATACCGTAGTCTATTAAATATATTGTATTGCTGAGTTAAATATATTACATTGATGTCATTTAAATATATGAAATTGTAGAGTTAAATCAAATCTTTTCAATGCCATTCGAATCATATGCTAATCAATTGAAATCAGAGATGAATCAACAAACACAGAGACTAATCGATCAGAGATGAATCAACAAAACGCAAAGATACTCATTCACAGAAACACAAAGATAAATCTTTTGGCAATGGATCAATCAAAGCACAGATACTCATCCACAAGAAGGCGCAAGGAATTGAGATTAATCAGAAGAGAAAAACGCAGAGGTAAGTAAGGGATAGACAACTGGGAAAAAATTATCCTTCACTCATCATCCATGCACAAAAAAGAAGGGCCTTTGAATATATAGGTATGTAAACATCGAAGTGACGACCGTCAATTAAGCTCTTGGCCGACTGCTCAGGCATAGACTGATGACTAAAGGGATAAGGGAAAACCACAAATTTCTTCATAATAATCAATAAAACAAACACAGAAAAGTCATAGTAATCAGGGTTGGGTTCGCCAAGGGAATCAATTCAAAATGCAACAAGAGTGAGGCTGGGATGACTTTAAGTTCATTGATTATAAAATGCTAAGTAAAACACAATATTTACACAAAGAAGTACAATAATGAAAGTGCAGGAACAATATTAATCTACCATTCAAAAATAAATGCATGCGTACCATAGAAAAATGCGAAAGCTCCGAGTCGTTGTCCTGCGTGCACTCCATCCAACTCCTGCTTGCCGACCGATGTGACCTCATTGGTACCTCCTAGCCAACGCTAAGGGTACTCTTCTTCCCCCTGAGCCCTCAAGCCGCAAAGGGGCCACGTGCCCAATACCAGAGAACCGCTAGCACCCAACTCGCCTCACAAGGTCGAGCTACCACTCGTTACCTGAGCTGGGTATCCCAAATCCCACAAGATAAGTTCAGTCAAGACAAAAATTCACCAACGTAATGTTACGCATAAAGACGAGATCCATACTCCTCCTCCATCCTTTTTATAGAGTTTTTCAAGTAATTAGTTTCCCAAATTATCATTAAATTCCCTTTTCATTTAATTAATTAGGAAAAACCTCCCCCGTACACATGTCACCCATCCCCTAGTTGCACCAGAAATTCAATTTTATTAATTAATTAATTAATCCTATTTCCCTCACCCACCTAAAAGCATTCCTAAAAACACTCCTAGGTGTCCCAAAATTCCCTTACACTTCTTAAATGACTTACGCCTTACTAAACTCCTAGTTGAGTTAAAAAATAATAAGTTCCCAAGGCAAGATTCCTTACTAAGTTAGACATTCAACTTTTTCTTTATGTTTCCCGTTTTTTTTAAGTTTCCTTTTTTCCTTTAGTTTCCTATTTCTTTTAAGTTTCCATCTTTTCCCCTTTTAACTAAAAATCAATTTAGCAAGTGTAGAAAAACAACCAATTACCCATTTTCCCTTTCTATCTAAAATTAAATTAGCAAAAATAGATAAAACAACCATGTCCCTTTTTAAATTTTTATTTCTTCATAATAATTTGACTTAAATAAAATAATTTGAATTTCTTACCCCCTTCTTGTTACATGTTTATTTATTATTAATTTTTGACCACATGTTCTACTTAGACCTAGGTTTTAATTTCTCTAGGCTGGGCGACATTTTCAATAGGGAAAAAATTGTTTTTAATTCTTACTTATCACATCATTCATTTTAGGGCCGATTAGGTTTATTCATTTACCAGTTAAAATCGCGACGTGCCCTTCAGGACGCACTAGGTGCTGCAAGGGTGCCACTCGCTTCTTTCTGTTTCCCTTACGCGACATGCCCTTCAGGATGCACTACGTGCTCCAAGGGTGCCACTCACCTCTTGACTGACTTGGAAGACATAAAAAACCCCTGGAGTGAATACTCCTCTAGGTGATCTTGTGGGAGACTAAGGGCCTCTAAGGAATAAGGCCCCTGCCTTATTGCGTGCCCCTTAGAATCATCCTGAGCGACTGTCGCAGTCTGCCCTCATGACATCGTGAGTCTTCTGGAACTAGGTAATCGTTAACCTACAATTCGAGCCACGACGAGAGTCCTAGTAGGCTTTGGTAGGGCTACTCCCACACCTCTCCCTCAAAGTCTCTGGTTGTCGTGCGTGACCCCTCTACTCCACATGTGAGTCTGGTCGACAAGCTATTGTCAGCCTGCATCATCAACGAATCATGTCAACAATAATAATCAATCATCATAACATCTAATAATATGTACATATGTCATGTCAACAACAATCAAACCCCAATACTCCACTCCCTGACTCGATCTAGAGTCCAAGGGGTTTCATCGATGCCTCTGCATCCTTAATGTCCAAAGTCCTGCACACTCAGGAGAAACCAGTCAATTGCACCTATCTATGCAAAGATGACCAAAATAACATATCATCATATCCATAATATCTCATAATCATAATCAAACGACCAATAGTATAACAATCCGGATCACTTGCAAGCAAGTGTCCTCAAAGAATATGTTTTCTTAGTGCGTGCAAGAGCGAGATGTTATAATAAATGGTTGGGTCTTCTAGAAGGGTACTTTTTTAGTCCATAATTTTTTCGATAGGGAAAATATTACTTTTGCACTCCTCAAGGCCATCCCCCATGTTAAGGACTGATGGGACACTTACTCTGAGAAAAGGGCCATAGAGGAATCTACAATAATTGTGGTTTCCTCTACATGGGATTCCTTCCGAGATGCCATTAAAGAATAATACTACCTTGTTGGAAGCTACGAGGACTAGTACACCAGATGGACCACCCTGCGTCAAGAAAGGGACCATAAAATACCAGATTTCACCAATATTTTCCATACCTTTCACACCAAGTTGGGTATCAAATACTTTGAGCGACATCTGGTGCTCAAATACCGCGTTTGTTTTCATAGATACATTCAAACAAAAATGGATTTCTGGTCATCTCCTCATTGGGTACGACTTATAGATATGCTATCAAGATCGAGCATAAATTTAAGCATAAGAGGTGAGAGTTTGGATATGAAAACTCCTCATAGCCGAAGCAGGGTAAAGGCAGCCCCAACCAACACAACAAGGGATAGAGAAAAGATGGCCACTCTTAGGACAACGATTCCAAGCCGCAACACAAGAAGGAAAATGAGAAGACGAAGAAGGACACGGGAAAATGGTGTGAATACCATAAAATCCCTTGACACAACACTGAAGAATGCCGCTCCAAGCAGTCACTCATGGCTGAGCTGAAGGATTCCTAGTCAGAGGCCGATTCTGATTCCGAATCAAATCTAGAAAGAGGGAAGCGAATTATCGATGCTGAACCCAGTGCCAATGTTGCTATCACCAAAGTCCAGCCAAGCGTACCAGAAGAACCAGAGGAAGGGAAACGCCTATTTCGCTCACAGATGTGGGTAAAGGGGGCTCTGCTTCATTTCATTGTCGATAGCGGCAGTCAAAAAACCTGATCTCAATAGAGGTTGTCAAGTGGTTGGACCTGACGACAACACCACACCCACAACCCTACACCATCGGCTGGCTTCGCCAAGGAAGAGATATCCGTCTCAGCCAACAATGCCATCTTTCTTATGACATCAATCCCTTCAAAGATGAGGTATTGTGTGATATTGATCCCCTTGAAGTTTGTGATGTTATTTTAGGATAGCCATATTTGTGGAAGCGTCATGCTGTGTATGAGTATAGACCCCGCAGTGTTATTATTACTTTGGGTAGACAATTCTACAGGATACTGGAGGTAACGCTGCCTACCACTATTTCTTTAATCTCTGCTAAGAAATGTATTACGGTCATTTCACAGACTGGGAAGTTCATATTCTCTGTGATCTGTTCTCAGAGTAAGAAGAAGGTTGCTGCCACATCCGTGGCCTCTACACAAAGCCTCTCTTTGAAGCAGAAGCAAGTGGACGAGATCGTGGAAGAGTACATAAACATCTTCTCCTCACCCTTCGAGGTATCGATTCACGACCAAGTCAAGCATCTAGTTGATCCAACCCTTGGTGCACCTCTACCTAATGGACCAATCTATTGTTGTTCGCTGATGGAAAATGGTGAAATCAAGCGTTATATCCAAGAGCTTCTTCAAAAGGGGCACATCAGACCCAACTCTTCCCCTTCCAAAATCTCGACTGTACTGGTGCAAAGTAAGGACGGGAATTGACGACTCTACATTGATTATAGATAATTAAACAAAATCACAGTCAGAAACTGGTACCCAATTCTCAGGATTGATGACCTTCTTTACCAACTCAAGGGGGAAAAGTTCTTCAGCAAGATTGACCTTAAGTCTGGTTACCACTAGGTTCCCATCGAACCAATTGATGGCTGGAAGACAACTTTCAAATCTAAAGACGGTCTCTTCAAATGGCTGTTCATGCCCTTTGGCCTAACAAATGCACTAGCCACTTTCACGAGGTTAATGGATGATGTATTGAGACCCTTCACCAACTCTTTTGTGGTGGTATATTTGGATGACATCCTCATCTTCAACAAAACTTGGGAGGATCACATGCGGCATATTCAACAGGTTTTGAGCAGTCTGCGACAACAAAAGCTATATTCCAACTTGGAAAAATGTTCCTTTGGCATGAACATGGTACAATACTTGGGATACATTATTGATGAGCATGGGGTACTTGTCGATCCTGCTAATATCCAAGTCATCCATGAATGGCTAGCTCTGACCACACTAACCGAGCTTTAGAGATTCTTGGGACTAGCCAATTTCTACTAATGGTTTGTGTTGGGATTCTCCCATATTGCATGGGCCCTCAACCATGTTACCAAGGGTAGTGGCAGGGAGGGGGAAGGAACAACAACGAGAATTTGACAATTTGAAGCATCGCTTGTGCTCAGCTCCAATACTCTCCTTGCTTGATCTGCAACAACTATTCAAGATTGAGACTGATGCATCTAACTATGTTGTAGGAACAATTCTCACTCATCACAATCATCCAGTGGCATACCATAGTGAGACACTCTGAGATACTGCCTGTAAATACCCCACCTATGACAAGGAAATGTATTCCATTGTACACGCCTGTCATCAAAGGAAACATTACATTCTGGGAAAGGAGACGATCATCCACACTGATCACAAGGCTCTACAGTTCATACAGACACAGGGGAAGTTGCAGAACGACCACCATCATAAGTGGTCCACCTACCTACAACAGTTCCATCTCAACATCAAGTATAAGATAGGGAGCAAAAATCGTGTCGCTAAATGCCTCAGTCGACCTCCCGTGGCTACACTTACCACTCTTCTCCACTTCCGTGGACATGAGACATTTGAGTGGCCCCAACTTTATCAACAAGATCCAGACTTCGCCACCACCTATCATCTCTTGGGTACAGGCGTGACTGTCATCAATTTTCACATTCAGGACGAGCTGTTATGCCATCTGGTCCATCTCTATGTTCCTGCAAGAGAGCATGCAGAGATGATTTGGGAAGCCCACTACAGTCGGGTGGCAAGACATTTTGGCGTGGAGAAAAATTTGGCCATTATCCAAAAACATTTTTATTGGAAAAAACTTTGACAAGACGTCAATACGTATATCAGATCTTGCACTGCCTATGCCATTTCCAAACCAACCATCAAAAAGCAAGGATTATATACCTCTCTTCCTAACCCTGAGAAGCCTTGGAAATCCATCTCGATGGATTACATGTCTGGCCTTCCGTCCACCAAGCAAGACAATGATTGTGTATTTGTGGTCGTTGATCGATTTTCAAATATGGCCATCCTCACAACCTGTAAGAATAACATCATAGTGACAGATAGTGCCAAGCTCTTCTTCAAATGAGTGTGGGTCCATTTTGGGATACCATAGACCATCATCTCCGACCGGGATAGCAGGTTCCTTAGCACATTTTGGACGAGTATCTGGTCACTGTTGGACACCAAGCTCACTAAATCCATTGCTTTCCACCCCCAAACAAAAGACCAAACAAAGGTCGTCAATAAGATGATTGTGCACATCCTGCGCATGTACAACTCTAAGTATTCACGTACATGGGATGAGAGCCTCTCCTATGTTCAACACAATTACAACAAGGCTCTCCATGGCTCCACTAATGATAGCCCATTTTAGGTGGGATTGGGATTCCAACCCTTGGTTCCCATTGATGTTGCACTACCTCTGGAAACCACACAGAAAGACTCTTCCCATGTTTAGTCTGAGACCGACAAAGCCACCAAATTCATTAAGCGGATTCAACACATCTGCCCATAGGTCCATGAGATTTTGCAGAAAGCCAATGCTAGTACAAGCAGCGCCATGATCAACACAGGGTACCACACAAATTTCAGGTTGGAGACAAGGTCTAGTTACACTTGCAGAAGGAGCATATTATAGAGCCCCATTGGAAGCTCCGCCCACTTTGCTATGGGACTTACACCATCACCAAGGCTATGGGTAATAATTCTTTTGAGATCAACACTCCACCATTCCTTAGATTGCACCCAATGTTCAATGTGGACCTCCTTCGACCATATTTTCCACCATTATTGGACACCTCAAAGATCGCAGAACAAATGACACCAAAATAGCTCAACCGTGACTTCATGGAACATACATCCACTGATCAGATAGTGGACACACAGGTCAAGGGCCCTCACCAACAAAGGATCTATATTTATCAGGTTATCAAGGCAGTGCAGCTCCTACAACAAGGCAAGTGGCTCACCTGGGGATAAATCTAGCAGAAGTTTCCTCACATGATGGGGGAACTTAATGCAATGGAGACCATTTCTTCTTAAGGGGGGAGGATTGATCCAGGTGGATATTGGTGGCCACCCACCTATTCCAACTAGCTCCTCTTGTCAGTTTTTAGTTTAGCACATTCTTTTGTACTTCTTTGTAATTGTGGGTTCTACACTTCTGGGGTTGTTTGAAACCCTGAACATATTCTAGGTGGATACTGGTGGCCTCTCACCTAATCCAACTGGCTTATTTTGTATGTTTTCATGTCATCACATCTTGCTGTACTTCCAGGGATGTTTTGAAGCCCTAAACAATGTTTTTTTGGCTCACCAGGGTCAAAATGTAGACGAAGTTAGAGTTTGAAAACATAATGTGTAGTTCTGTGAAAGACCTTTCCAATGGGCTATCACACACCTAAAACAGAGGTCGTATGCAAAAGTTACGACCCCGAGAAGTTGAGGTACCAACTTACCCATAGGGGCCCACATAACTTTTGGTATTTCATCTTCTAGGGTTAGGTTTTTGGATGACTAGGGTTTTGGCATTAACGAGTAATGTTAAAAATGCCTCTGGAGCCTCATTGTAATCATTATGATCAGACAGATGCACGTAGTAGCCACATCTCTTCTCAGAGATAGCTACCACCATTCGAGCAAGTGTTTCAGTTCTGTGGTTTTACAGTTTCAACCTATTTCATTTATTCAATAGAAGATATTGTTCACTGAATATCTGTGTTGTTCTTCATATCTCTGTGTTTATTGTATTCAGTTTGTTAATCAGTTCGTTCCACTCCTAAATCCGGATCATAACCACCCTTCTAAATTGATCTCTTTCACCTCATTCATCTACTTCTTTGATGGCATAGGATGATATTTTTTTCTCCAAGCATGGATAAAATCTTCATCAAAATAACTTGATGCTATTTACCTATTTATACTCATGAATTCCAATTGTTGTCTACTTTGTCTAGGTTTTATTCCTACCAATAAAGAGACTTGGTCTCACTCATTGGTTCCCTTCTATTGAGTCTCATTCTCCTTATTTTCCCATATCTCAATGTAATGTACCCCACTGCCCAGGTACCTCTCAAGCTCGCCATCTTGGGCAATTTCAACTTTTCTGATACCATTCTTATGAATGGAGAACATGATAATGTAAACACAAATAACAATAAATGTGCATGATTACAAAAGAAAACATAATAGGCCATGCACAATAATTAACAACAAAAAACATGACATAAAATTATCACAAAGATAAATTAAATTACATAGCGGAAATAAATATCAACATAGAGAAATCACGACAGAGACTTATATTTTCAAATATTCAATCCACCAACTGGATGCATACATCGGACATTCCATCCAAACTTAGACATTGTTCATTCTATCTCTCAACAATAGGCCAACCTCAAGCCATGACTATGAATCCACAAGGATGGGTCCTAGGCCAACTCTCAGTTTCCCAAACTAGTCAGCTATCAAGCTTTTACACTTTCTCAACCACACAAAAATCCCATTTTACCATCTCTCTTCCCCCTTCAACTTGCACAACCCAAGGAGAATGAATCCTCTTCATTTCCACATAGTGCCTCAGGCTATCCACCTCTTTCCAGGGTTCCAGTTCTACTGATAAAGAGATATCAATGCTGGAACTCTAAGGGTTCACAAATGTAGATAGGTTTTCTTAGCACGCCAATGCATCTCATGCACTTGGTCATCCAATATCTACTAGAAGCACCAATAGTTCCCACAACCACAAACCATGGCTCACTACCTCCAGAAATCCATTTCCCATGCCCAACACCAGACTGAGAGTGAGAAATATGGAAATAATCATGAACACAATGAGGTAAATATAATGAATAAAAAAAATGAATTAACCATGAATGACCAACAATGTAACCAAGTAACCCCTAAACAACTCACATGTAGGGTTTATATCATGAATTCTTAGGCATAACGTGGCCTCCCCAAGAGACTCATGTGACCCTTCCCCTTCCCACTAAAATCAAGGGTAAAAATATATTTATAAAAATATAAAGGCCTAGACCCTTAGCCTCCCCTCTCTCATGGAATCAATGTCCCCTATAACTCTTGTCCTTGTCCATCTCGCAGCCATTGATGCATTTTATTATTAAAGTGTTCAAAGTATTACATTTACTAGGCTCTTCAGCCTTTTCAATTGTTCATGTACTCCAACCCTTTCAACAATAATAAAATACATTATTAAGCCGAGACTCAAAACCGAGTTATTACATTCCCCTCTCCCTTATTTTGGCACCGTCCTTAGTGCATATACAAGGAGAAAAATAAATTCACAAGTCTTCAAAAATTCATGGGTACTCTTCCCGCATGGCATCCTCATGCTCCCAAGTAGCATCTTCAGGACTGTAACATGTCCACTGAACCTTTACTAGTTCTATGACTCAATTCAATAGCACCTTGAACTTTCTATCCAATATGTGCATTGGTTGGACCTCAAAGTATCCTTCTGGCTCCACCTAAATCAAATTCCAATCAATAACATGGTTATGATCATGCACATACTTATTCAACAAAGAGACATGAAATAAATTATGCACACTCATGGAAGCAAGAAATGAAAGCATGTATGCAACTATCCCTATTATGTCCAACATCTCAAATGGACCACAAAATATGGCTACTAGCTTGGTACAACTGCCCAACTTCAATGAGCTCTTCTTGGGCTTCACTTTAAAAAGTACGTCCTCTCCCACTTTAAATTCTCTAGCTGTCCTATTCTTATCTGCATAACTCTTATGTCTATCTTGTGCTACTTTCAAATTCTTCTTAATTTTGACCATCTGGTCTTCCATGTCCTTGAGAAATTCCATCCCAAGTACCACTCTGTCTACTGGGTTGTCCCAACTCTTTGGAGTATTGCATTTTCTACCACAAAAAGATTCAAATGGGACTATCTTCAATGAAGCTCGATAACCATTATTGTAGGAAAACTCAACCAAATGCAAGTAATCTTCCCACTTAGATGGATTATCCATCACATACATTCTTAACATGTCTTTAATTACTTGGTTGACTCTCTCTATTTTCCCATTTGACTATGGGTGGTATTCTGTGATAAAGTTTAGATTTGTACCAAATACTTTAAATAATCCTCTCCAAAATTTTGAATTAAACTTTGTGTCTCTGTCTGAAACAACTGCCTTGGGTATTCCATGTAGCCTAGCAATTTCCTTCATATAAATTTATGCTATATTAGCTGATTTATGAGTCATCTTTACTAGAAAAAAAATGAGCATCCTTGGTCAATTTATCCACCACTACCATTGTTGAATCATGTTGCTTTGTTGTCTTGGGTAACCTAGTAATGAAATAAATGGTTATTACTTCCCATTTCTTCTCTGGAATTGGTAATGGTTGTAGCAAACCCACTAGGTGTCTATGCTCAACTTTCACTCTCTGACATTCCACACATCTAGCAATATAATCAACAACATCCTTCTTCATTCCTAGCCAAAAGTATTGGCTTCTCAATGCTGCAATTGTTTTTTGATAACCGAGATGTCCAACATATGGAACATTATGCATTTCATTTAGCACAAAATTCCTGAGTTCTCTCGAGTTGGGTCAATAAATTCTATTCTTATGCATAAGTATCCCATATTCCCCCATCTTGTAATGCTGGTATGTAACAACATCATCTAAAATCCTATTTTTTAAATCACTATGATGCATACTAATGGCTATAACATGCATGAGATGTACTCTTTTTTCTGAGTGCATCAACAACTTTATTTTCTTTTCTTTAGATATGCTTGATGTCAAAGTCATAATTACTTAAAAATTCTAGCCATCTTGTTTTCCTAGCATTCAAATTTGGCTGTTCAAACAAATATTTCAACCCATTATGGTCTGTCCTTCATTCAAATTTCTTCCCCATTAAATAATGCTTCCACATCTTCAACACATAAACTATGGTAGCAAGTTCGAAATCATGCATGGCATAATTCCTCTCATGTTCCTTAATATTTCTAGATTCATAACCAATGAAATGTCCATTATGAGTGAGGAATCCACCAAGTCCTTCTTTACATGCATTTGTACATACCACAAAATTCTCATTTAGGTCAGCAATATTTAATATAGGTGTGCTAGTAAGTAATTCCTTCAACAGATTAAAATTTTCTTCACATTTAGTTTTCCATTCAAACTTTATTGCCTTGTTTTGTAAAGAAGTGATGGGATGAGCAATATTAGAGAATCTCGCTATAAATCTCCTGTAGTATTTGGCTAATCCCATAAAAGATTTGACTTCTGACACATTCCTCGGTGCAGACCATCCTCTAATGGCTTCAATCTTTTCTGGATCTACTACTATACCTTCCTTCAAAATAATGTGCCCCAAACAATGGATTAGTTCTTGATATAAATAACACTTACTTAGCTTGGCATAAAGCTGATGTTACCTTAACACTTGCAACATCGACCTCAAGTGATGCTTATGCCATTCTTCTGACTTAAAATAAACAAGTATGTCATCCAGGAACACAATGCCAAATTTATCTAGATAATTCCTAAATATTCCATTCATCAAGCACATAAAGGCAACTGGTGCATTTGGTCAATCCAAATGGCACCATTACAAATTCATAATGCCCATCCTTGGTTCTAAAAGATGTCTTCTTCCTTGATTCTCAGCTGGTGATATCTTGATCTCGGGTCTATCTTTAAAAATATCTTTTCTCCTCTTAGTTGGTCGAAGAGGTCATCAATCCTGGGTATAGGTTACTTGTTCTTCACAGTGGCTTTATTCATCTGTCTAAAGTCAATACACAACCTCAACGTTCCATATTTATTTTTTACAAATAACATCGACGGTCCCCATGGTGAAACACTTGGGAATATGTACCCCTTATTCAACAATTCTTTCAGTTGCATTTATAATTCCTTTGACTCCATAGTACTCATTTTGTAAGGAGTCTTTGATACCAGGGAAACTCTTGACCAAATCAATAGATAAATCTATATCCCTTTTTGGTGGAAATCCTAGTCTATCTTGGAATACATCCCCAAATTCTTGCAATACTGGAAAATATTCGAGGCTTGGCTCTTTGGACTGTTCTGGCTCCTCCACATGAGTTGCATACAATTGAAATCCTTTCCTGAAACATCTCTTCAACTATAACATTGAAATGTCTCTTATAGAAATGGGTCTTGGAATTGTTTTTACAATACTATGCTTCCCTTCTTCATCAAGACATGTAAAGGTCTTATTATGGCAATCTAAGACAACATGGTGCTTGTACAACCAATACATTCCAATTAGGATATCATAATATCCTAACAATATGATATTCATGTCAACCTTGGTGTTCACTTCATTTAGATTTAATGGAAAATATATGATAACCTCATTGAGCCTTCTTTTTGTTCCTGTGGCTAGCTGAACCAACCATGGTATTTCGATTTTTCTTTTCTTCAAATAAAATATTTTCACTTAGAATCAATGTAACTATGGATTTCTCTTGAATCAATTAAAATAGTAACAAGATGATTTATGATCTTACCTTCCACCTTAATCATATGAGACTAATGCTCTACTTGTCGATCTTTCAGGGATGCATATATCCTTGGAATATTTGTACCCATGTCTTCCACTGTAGTAGCCTCTTGGTTGTTGTGTAGTGTCCTTGTTTTTCCTTCTCTATGGGGGAAATCCTTGTATATGTGATCTTCTTTACATATCCAACATTTGATTGATGGTCTTCCCCTTTTCCCCAAGGAGTCTTCCTTCTCGAATTCATTCTTAGAAGATTGATTATGCTTAGTTGTGCTAGTATTGTCTCTATTGAAAGGAGGTTTGAATCCCTTCCTTATTTGATTATATTTATCCTTCTTCTTATCCTTCCAAGACTTTTGAGAAGAATATCTACCTTTTCCTTGCTCATATAGGTACTTAGCCTTTCTAATGGTCTTAGTCAATATTTTGGGTTCATCATAGTGAATTTTATCTTTATAAAAAGATGGAAGTCCACTCAGAAAAATTTGTATTTTAACCTTCTCATCCTCAATAAACCCCACATATATCAACAATACCAAGAACTTATTTTCATATTCTCCCATGGTCATGCTCCCCAACCCAAGTTCAAAGAAATCTTGCATCTTTTTGTCATAATATTGTTGAAAAAGATACTCCCGCTGAAAATATTTCTTCAATTGCTTCCAAGTAATCTTATTCTCATCAATGTGATTGATTTGATTTAGTTGGTTCAACCACATAGTAACTTTTCCATGCAAATGGTATGCAACAATCTTGGCTTCTAGGTTAGATAGTAGTTGTTCAATTGGAAATATGTTTTGATCCAAAGTATCCAGGCTTCAGCATCATCGTCACCTCTGCTTTCACCATCAAAGGATGGTAGATTAATCTTCCTAAGATATCCTTGCAAGCTGTTTGACTCATATCTTCTTCTTTGGTTCCTAACACAAGACACTTTTGGACCGCTTCTTGATTCCTCATATGCATAAAAAATTCTAGCTGAGTCAGTAGGTGTCTGGTAACTTTGATTTCTACTAGCACTTCTTGAGTGACTATATCTTTTATATTTATTTCTCCTTTCATGAGGTCTTCCTCTTTCCTCTTGTCTTGATCCTAATCCAACTGATTTAGGATTTGCATCATATGAGAATTTTAAAATTTTTCTCTTCTTTTTCCCTTATTATCTTCTCATTTTTAGTTGTATAACTCTGCACTTCCATCCTCAAGCTTCTCACAGTCTTTACCAACTCTGCTGGTTTCACTCTGTTCCCGTGTCCATTAGAGTTAGTATCTACATTACCAACACTGATATGTTTGAATTTTTATTCTCTCTCATGACTAAAGTCCTCCTTTGCATATTCCATGTCTCTAGTATGCAATCCTGGCTTGAACTGATATGCTTATACCCCTTAATTTTACAAAATATGCAAGGAACCATTTTGTTAGAGTTAGGAAAATTATAAAAGATTTGTCAGTTAAAGCTACACATGATTCTTCTTCTCAATTCATAATGAAGTATATAAAAACTATCCAAATTATAATAATCCCAGGTTATTCTCCTCTGAATTAGATTTCTAACGATTGTAATTATGCTCAAATTCGAGCTCCAGGAAAGAAGTTATGCCCCTTTAAAGTTCCTAGGAAATTCCTCTTATGATGATGTCACTCTATCCACGTGGACCCACTCCACATGTGCTAGACAACATCACCAGTCCACTAGCACCCATGTGCACCATTCTTGTACTTGCTGGTTGACATGTCCTGCCACTAACCCTTGTACACATGCCTTTAGGATTTCATAGTCTGCAACACTATTGGGATACCCCATTCGTGGGAAATCTCTTGCGGGAAAACCTCCTACCAATAATTCCCCGCAAGCTTATCGTGCTCGCGCCATCCAGATGTCACGAAAATCCACTTCAATAATATTACAAAATGAATCTTTCCGCCTGCAACACTAGTGAATTACCTAATTGGACTTACCTCCCTGCAACACTGCAGTCGGGTTCAACCCCTTGGAATGAAAACATGGTTTTCACACCAAAACTTCCTAAAATTCGTAGCCTGTGAGGATTGCAACCTTGCGCCACCAACTCCTTTGAATGGATGCAAACAAAAATCCTCCTTTAGGGTGTATCCCGTGACAACGCTCCTGCCCAATAAATCGAATGGTTTGGATTGATCAGAATCAATAGTCCAGGATCCTCCTTGGACTGGAACATGCTCGACCATAACCTCTCTGGCTCAGCTTGACTCTACCACAAAAGGACACCTATCCTCTTTTACATGTCACTTGTCCACATGGTAGTTTCCAATACATATTCCCTTGCATATTTGTCCCTTGACATGGCATGCCAATGTGGCATATTGACTCAACAAGAGGACATGTAATTCTTCTTCCACTTATGGCCCTTTCCGAGAGAATCTGCTTGTTTGATAGATCAGACGATCAACATCCATGCCAACCAAAAACCTAGATCATCGTGAGTTCCTAACCTGCATGGTATTTAACGAAGCCCCGTGACCCTAATAGATCTAATGGTTGATATATTCTCAATTTGACGACCCTTATCCATTTTAGGCTCAAGACGCATGATAGTTAACTCGATCGAACTTCCCAAATATGTTTTTTCTGCAAAAATTTTCTTGCGATAACTGAGGACTGATAATTACTCTAGTCGATGGCCCAGATCTACACGGGTCCTTAAAATTCTTCATGGTTAACATGCTTACCAGACCCCAACGGGTCTAACGTTCTAGATCAATCGTAGGTCGATGACTCTCATTCATTTAGGTCGATGGATCTCATTCATTTAGGATTTCAACGGGTGTCAATTTACCTTGTCTCCTAATCCTTTCACAATTCTTGCAGACTCATGCCTTTGGCTTAGCCTCATGGAAAACCTATGAATCTTTCCTATGCCCTACTTCCCAATGTATGATCGATATTTAATCTCAGCACCCGATGAACGGTTCAAATCTTTATGGGATTAAAACTATAGAATTCAGAAAGCCATCATGTCTACACCAAATAACCCCTCCATGCAACCATTTACATGGATTCCATGTCATCCCAATGTGAACTCCACGTCACTCTAATTTCACTATATAGCAAAATATTCAAAATTTTCCAAATTTCACGAAAATTTATGATTTTCAAGAAACGGTTGGGTTGCTCAAGCGTCGCCAGCTCGACCTCTATGAAAAAGATGATATTTATTCTGTAATTCGACTCATATGGCCCAAGCATTATAAACAACACTTTGATACCAATATATAACATGCCCCACTGTCCAGATACCTCTCAAGCTTGCCATCCTGGGTGATTTCAACTTTTTTGATACCATTCTCATGAATAAAGAACATGATAATGTACTTGCAAATAAAAAGAAACATGCATGAACATAAAATAAAATGTAACATGCCATGCACAACAATGAACAACAACAAGCATGACATAAACTTATCATAGATATAAATTAAATTACATAACGAAAATAAATATCAACACAGAAAAACCATGACAAATATTTATCTTTTCAAATATTCAATCCACTAGCTGGTTACAAACACTAGACATTCCACCCAACCTTAGACAATGCCGTTCTATGTCTCAACAACAAGTCACCCTCGAGCTAGGGCTATGAATCCACAAGGATGGGTCCTAGGCTGACTCTTAGTTTCCTAAACTACTCAGCTATCAATCTCTCACAATTTCTCAACCACATAGAAATCCCAGTTTACCAGTTCTCTTCCCCCTTCAGCCTACACAACCTAAGGAGAATGAACCCCTTTCAATGCCACACAATGCCTCAGGCTGTCCACCTTTCCAGGGATCCAATGCTACTAATAAAGAAATTTCAATGCTGAAAATATGAGGATTCATAAATGTGGATAAGTTTTCTCAGCATGCCAATGCATCTCATGCACTTAGGCATTCAATCTCTCTTAGAAACATTGGTAGTTCCTAAAACCACCAACCATGGCTCACTACCTCCAAAAATCTATTTCCCATGCCCAACACCAAACCCAAAGTGAGCAAGAAGGAAATAATGATGAACCCAATGAGGTAACCAGAATGAAGAAACAAAATGAAGCAACCACGAATGGCCAACAATGTAACTAAGTAAGCCCCAAACAACCCACAGGAAGGTTTTATATTATGAATTCTTAGGCATAATGTGGCCTCCCCAAGAGACTCACATGACCCTTCCCCTTCCCACTAAAATCAAGGGTAAAAATAGAATTATAAAAATATAAAGGCTTAGACCCTTATCCCCTCCTCTCTCATGGAATTGTAGTCCCCTATAATTCTTGTCCTTGTGCATCTCACAACCAACGATGTATTTTATTATTAAAGTGTTCAAAGTATAACATTTCCTAGGCTCTTCCTCCTTTTCAATTGTTCAGGCACTCCGACCCTTTTTAACAATAAAAAAATACATTATTAAGTTGGGGACTCAAAATCGAGGTATTACACTCAATCCTATTTGAGGGGAAGTAAAATGGATGATTTTATGTGTTGAACCTCCTCCCTAACTATACAGTTGGAAACTCTTCTCTTCTAAATCAATAAATGAGAGGATCTAGGTTATTTGTTTCTTATTCCTGCTATGGTCCTTCATTTTGGATTAACTCATATCCTTAATGGTGTGAGCCCTTATCCCCTAAATTGTTGAACTCTCTATCACACGATGAACAAACAACATTTCCTCCTCTTGAGCAATGTCAAACTTTGGGCCTTTTCATCTTGAGGGACTTAGAGTTTTACCCCTAACAAAATTTTGTAGTGTTTAGCAACAATATTAAAAAATAATTCCTCAACAACATAAATGGCTTACCTTGGTCTTCTTTTTCCAGATGCTTCTATTCCTTATTTTGATAAGGTGATACTAGCCTAGTTCTATCTTCAATATCCTATTCAAATTTTAGTTTAGCAATAATGTCTTTATCTAGGGTATTCTTCTTTGGGTATCCTCTATGCAGATGACCATATAGGTGGTGAATACTTCATCTAAAAAGGATTTTTACAAAATCTAGTTCATACCTATAGGACCAATCTCCAATATCTGTATCTATTCCTTCAAGTAAACCATCCCCAAGGTTCATATCCACACAAATCCTAGCAATAAAGACATTAGGATAGGTTACTTGTCTTTTCATCAATGTCCAAAAATTACACATCTTGTTCCCTATCAAATTTGGGACTCTCTTAGTCCAAATATCCAAGGTTAGAGAGTGTATTTTGATCCACAATGACTAAATGTCAACTATCTCCTTCATAGGGTAAAAATTAAGAGTCCATTTCTTGATGGACAATATGGAGTTGTCCCAGTACCACTTACCTTATCAAATAATCTATCTATCCTTCCCTAACTTGAAGATAAATGTTATCCATTCCTTGGACATAATGTGGAAGATTGATCCATATCCCAACTGTTGCTTCTAGACTTGATAGATCCACCAACACATTATTTTTTCTAACATCATCCTTCCATGAAATTTTCCCACTAATTTTGTTTCCTATAAAATTATGGCTTGATCCATAACCACATCAACGCCCATAACCATCTTCATCTTCTCCTTTTTGAGATTAGCACACTTCACCTTCTTCTTCCACATTTTCCTTATGTCTCCTACATGCTTCCCACATTTAGTCATCTCCTACAATCCTTGATTCATTGATTCCCTCTAGATATATCCTCAACAGATAATGGAACCCTCTTAGGATTTTGCATGGAAGATTGACTTGGTTCATCAATTAGTCTTATGTCCAAATTTGATTGAGTAGATTCATCGATGACCACTTCCTTCGTTGAATCCAGATGGTGAACATTGTGGAATAGGGGAGATGTTCTATGGGTCTACTTAGAGAACTATCCACCATCAATACCATTTGAGATGACCTTTTACCTTCTATTCTACCACTACAAGAAAAACATTGATTAGTGGAGGTTTTTACGGAACCACTTCTCCCTTCTCTATTTTTAGTGGAGGTGGGTAATATGAGGTTTTATTACATATTTTTTGTTTGGTGTGTTTCAACCATATTTTTGCATCAATGCATAACCAGACCACTAGCACCAAGGTAGGTTAATATATTTCATAAAAAAGATCGACCAATTTTTATAGAAATCCTTATTGGTGCACCCAATTTATTAAATAACGTTGATGCATAATAATATGTGCACATTTATAGGTTTATAATTTTCAAAAGTAAAATCTCATCAATTCTCCCAATATATTTAATTGCATTAGTGTGTAATCTTGCCATGCACACCAAGTTAGGTTAAAGTATTCTGTAATACAATATTAGTTTTTTTTTTTTCAAAAAATATTTTTTTCAGTCCATCTGATATATTAATCAACGCTAGTGCGTAACAATACCAAGCACACTGATGTAGGTTTAAAAAATTAACACACACACACACACACACAACTGATGCACCCTATACATATACATGCACTAAGGCATCAAGATATAAAGTGCATCGCAGTAGGGTATTATTTTTTTTTATCGAACTGGAATTTCATTTCTAAATTTATTTAGTGCTTCAAGCCATACATGCACCGATGCTTGTTATCCCCCATATGTATACCTTCTTGTGTAGTGCTATTAGATTACTGAATTTCTTGGTTCCTTCACTTCCACAATGGATTTGTGTTCATTTGAATTTTCCAAATGGTACCAAATTTTTCATTTTTCTCTATGTGGCAACCATGCCTCCTCCTAGAGAAGAGATTAGGTAAACTCATTCTTATCCCTTAATTTACATTTTCCATGGTTTAAAATTTAAAACTAGGTTTTAATTTGGTCGTTTTTTTTTTTTTTTTTTTAAATTCCATTGCTCTGGCCCTATCATTCAACTTGCACCACTTATCAATGCTCTTATAGGCTGCATGGGCATGCATTTCTCCATATAATTGCAAGGACACTAAAGAGTTAAATTTAATGCACACAAATTTTATGCGCTCTCTGAAGTGCTAATTGTTGGATCATGTTGTCATTGATGCCAATGGTTTGATTGATTGATGTCAAGTGATTGATTGATGTCAAAGGATTGATTGATTGATGATTGATGTAATATAATATG
>JASDQU010107106.1:167314-184082 GCA_032191745.1 Picea mariana
CCTTCGGCGACTGCCCAAGGAGAAGCATCTTCATCAAGCGACCATGCAAGACCCTTCAAGGTACATATAAATTTTTATATTCCATTATTTGAAGGACTTATAGATGCAGATGCTGTAGATAAATGTAACGACCCCATCGTTACGACTACAAGCGAATCGACACAATTTTGTTTTGTTTTGTTTTGTTTTAAGCAGGACAACAACAACAACAACTGTTAAACAACGCAACTTGATGACGCCACAACGCATGCAGATCAGGAAACACACAACAATGACTCATCATACAAGCACATCATGCAACGGGATGAGACATGCGATAATCAATAGACATATAAAAATGACTACCAGCCCAACACAAGCAAGACAATGCCTACAAGCTAAAGGACAACACCAAAAACCCGAAACAACAACTTGACGACCAATAACTAGGAATCTCTACGATGCGCAAAACCAAACACATTGAGGCATTACAGAACCAAGTACCAACATCAAATATAATGAGAAAACGCCCACATCAGGAAGAACCAGACTCAGGCTAGGTTATCATTCACCCATATTCATCAGGGTGCGCATTGATCCCCTCAACAAGAATCATGCTGTCTCAAGGCGTTAGGCGTGACAGTAACCCTGGTGCAACATAACAGATCCAAACCCATAACCCAAGAAAAGTTTCAAAGCGCTAGGAGATCGAAATAATTGACAATAAGACTACACCCATGCCCCAAGCAAAAATTGTTTTTAATTCTTACTTATCACATCATTCATTTTAGGGCCGACTAGGTTTATTCACTTACTATTTAAAATCACGACGTGCCCTTCAGGATGCACTAGGTGCTCCAAGGGTACCACTCGCTTCTTTCCATTTCCCTTACACGACATTCCCTTCAGGATGCACTACGTGCTCCAAGGGTGCCACTTGCCTCTTGACTGACTTGGTAGACATAAAAAACCCCTGGAGTGAATACTCCGCTAGGTGATCTTGTGGTAGACTAAGGGCCTCTAAGGAATAAGGCCCCTGCCTTATTGCACACCCCTTAGAATCATCCTAAACAACTGTTGCAGTTTTCCCTCACGACATCGTGGGTCTTCTCGAACTAGGTAATCGTTAACCTACAATTCGAGCCATGACGAGAGTGCTAGTAGGCTGTGGCAAGGTTGCTCCCACACCTCTCCCTCAAAGTCTTTGGTTGTCGTGCGTGACCCCTCTACTCCACATGTGAGTCTGGTCGACAAGCTATTGTCAGCTTGCATCATCAAAGAATCATGTCAACAATAATAATCAATCATCATAACATCTAATAATATGTACATATGTCATGTCAACAATAATCAAACCCCAGTACTCCACTCCCTGACTCGATCCGGAGTCCAAGGGGTTTCATCGATGCCTCTGCATCCTTAATGTCCAAAGTCTTGCACACTCAGGAGAACCCAGTCAATAGCACCTGTCTATGCAAAGATAACCAAAATAACATATCATCGTATCCATAATATCTCATAATCATAATCAAACGACCAATAGTATAATAATCTGGATCACTTGCAAGCAAGTGTCCTCAAAGAATAAGTTTTCTTAGTGCACACAAGAGCGAGATGTTATAATAAATGGTTGAGTCTTCTAGAAGGGTACTTTTCGGTCCATAATTTTTCCAATAGGGAAAATATTACTTTTTCACTCCTCAAGGCCATCCCCCATGTTAAGGACTGGTGGGACACTTACTCTGAGAAAAGGGCCATAGAGGAATCTACAATATTTGTGGTTTCCCCTACATGGGATTCCTTTCGGGGTGCCATTAAAGAACAATACTACCTTGTTGGAAGCTACGAGGACCAGTACACCAGATGGACCATCCTGCGTCAAGAAAGGGACCATAAAATACCAGATTTCACCAATATTTTCCATACCTTTCACACCAAGTTGGGTATCAAATACTTTGAGCGACATTTGGTGCTCAAATATCGTGTTTGTTTTCATAGATACATTAAAAAAAAATGGATTTTCTGGTCATCTCCTCATTGGGTACGACTTATAGATATGTTGTCAAGATCGAGCATAAATTTAAGCATAAGAGGTGAGAGTTTGGATATGAAAACTCCTCATAGCCGAAGCAGGGCAAAAACGACCCCAACCGACACAACAAGGGACAGAGAAAATATGGTCACTCTTAGGACAACGAGTCCAAGCCGCAACACAAGAAGGAAAATGAGAACACGAAGAATGACACGAGAAAATGGTATGAATACCATAAAATCCCTTGGCACAACACTGAAGAATGCCACTCCAAGCAGTCACTCATGGCCGAGCTGAAGGTTTCCTAGTCAGAGGACGATTCTGATTTCAAATCAAATCCAGAAGGAGGGAAGCGAATTATTGATGCTGAACCCAGTGCCACTGTTGCTATCACCAAAGTCTAGCTAGGCGAACCAGAAGAACCAGAGGAAGGGAAACGCCTATTTCGCTCACAGATGTGGGTAAAGGGGGATCCGCTTCATTTCATTGTCGATAGTGGCAGTCAGAAGAACCTGATATCAATAGAGGTTGTCAAGTGGCTGGACCTGCTGACGACACCACACCCACAACCCTACACCATTGGCTGGGTTCACCAAGGAAGAGATATCCATCTCAGCCAACAATGCCATCTTTCCTACGACATCAATCCCTTCAAAGATGAGGTATTGTGTGATATTGATCCCCTTGAAGTTTGTGACATTATTTTAGGACAACCATATTTGTGGAAGCGTCATGCTGTGTATGAGTATAGACCTCGCAGTGTTATTATTTCTTTGGGTAGACAATTCTACAGGATACTGGAGGTAATGCTGCCTACCACTATTTCTTTAATCTCTGCTAAGAAATGTAGTACGATCATTTCACGGATCGGAAAGTTCATCTTCTTTGTGATCTGTTCTTAGAGTAAGAAGAAGGTTTCTGCCACATCCGTGGCCTCTACACAAAGCCTCTCTTTGCAGCATAAGAAAGTGGACGAGATCATGGAAGAGTACATAAACATCTTCTCCTCACCCACCGGGGTATCGATTCACTACCAAGTCAAGCACTAATTGATCTAACCCTTGGTGCACCTCTACCTAATGGACCAGTCTATCATTGCTCGCTGATGGAAAATGGTGAATCAAGTGTCATATCTAAGAGCTTCTTCAAAAGGGGCACATCAGACCCAACTCCTCCCCTTCAAAAATCCCGATTGTACTGGTGCAAAGTAAGGATGGGAACTGACGACTCTGCATTGATTATAGATCATTAAACAAAAGTACAGTCAGAAACCGGTACCCAATTCCCAGGATTGATGACCTTGTTGACCAACTCAAGGGGGAAAAGTTCTTCAGCAAGATTGACCTTAAGTCTGGTTACCACTAGGTTCCCATCGAACCAACTGATGTTTGGAAGACAACTTTCAAATCTAAAGAAGGTCTCTTCAAATGGCTGGTCATGCCCTTTGGCCTAACAAATGCACTAGCCACTTTCACAAGGTTGACGGATGATGTATTGAGACCCTTCACCAACTCTTTTTTGGTGGTATATTTGGATGACATCCTCATCTTCAACAAAACTTGGGAGGATCACATGCAACATATTCAACAGGTTTTGAGTAGTCTGCGACAACAAAATCTATATTCCAACTTGGAAAAATGTTCCTTTGGCATGAACATGGTACAATACTTGGGATACATTATTGATGAGCATGGGGTACATGTCGATCCTGCTAATATCCAAGTCATCCGTGACTAGCTAGCCTCGACCACACTAACTGAGCTTTAGAGATTCTTGGGACTGACCAATTTCTACTGATGGTTTGTGTTGGGATTCTCCCATATTGCATGGGCCCTCAACCACGTGATCAAGGGTAGTGGCAAGGAAAATTTCATGTGGGGGAAGGAACAACAACGAGAATTTGATGATCTAAAGCATTGCTTGTGCTCAACTCCAATACTCTCCTTGCTTGATCTGCAACAACCGTTCGAGATTGAGACTGATGCATCTAACTATGTTGTAGGAACAATTCTCACTCATCACAATCATCTGGTGGCATACCATAGTGAGACACTCTCAGATACTGCCCGTAAATACCCCACCTATGACAAGGAAATGTATTCCATTGTACAAGCCTGTCATCAATGGAAACATTACATTCTGGGAAAGGAGACGATCATCCACACTGATCACAAGGCTCTACAGTTCATACACACACAGGGGAAGTTGCATAATGACCACCATCATAAGTGGTCCACCTATCTACAACAGTTCCATCTCAACATCAAGTATAAGACAGGGAGCACAAATCGTGTCGCTAACTGCCTCAGTTGACCTCCTGTGGCTACACTCACCACTCTTCTCCATTCATGTGGACATGAGATATCTGAGTGCCCCCAACTTTATCATTAAGATCCAGACTTCGCCACCACCTATCATCTCTTGGGTACAGGCATGACTGTCATCGATTTTCACTTTCAGGATGAGCTGTTATGCCATCTGGTCCATCTCTATGTTCATGCAAGAGAGCATGCCGAGATGATTTGGGAAGCTCACTACAGTTGAGTGGCAAGACATTTTGGCATGGAGAAAAATGTGGCCGTTATCCAAAAACATTTTTATTGGAAAAAACTTTGACAAGATGTCAACACGTATATCAGATCTTTCACTGCCTATGCCATTTTCAAACCATCCATCAAGAAGCAAGGATTATATACCCCTCTTCCTACCCCCGAGAAGCCTTGGGAATCCATCTCGATGGATTACATGTCTAGCCTTTTGTCCACCAAGAAAGACAATGATTGTGTATTTGTGGTCATTGATCGATTTTCGAATATGGCCATCCTCACAGCCTGTAAGAAGAACATCACAGTGACAGATAGTGCCAAGCTCTTCTTCAAATGGGTGTGGGTCCATTTTGGGATACCATAGACCATCATCTCCGACTGGGATAACAGGTTCCTTAGAACATTTTGGACGAGTATCTGGTCACTGTTGGACACCAAGCTCACTAAATCCACTGCTTTCCACCCCCAAACAAAAGACCATACAAAGGTTGTCAATAAGATGATTGTGCACATCCTGCGCATGTAAAACTCTAAGTATTCACGTACATGGGATGAAAGCCTCTCCTATGTTCAACACAATTACAACAAGGCTCTCCATGGCTCCACTGACCATAGCCCATTTTAGGTGGGATTGGGATTCCAACCCTTGGGTCCCATTGATGTTGCACTACCTCTGGAAACCACACAGAAAGAATCTTCCCATGTTTATTCTGAGACCGAAAAAACCACCAGATTCATTGAGTGGATTCAACACATCCACCCACAGGTCCATGAGATTTTGCAGAAATCCAATGCTAAGTACAAGCATCGCCATGATCAACACAGGGTACCACACAAATTACAGGTTGGAGACAAGGTCTAGTTACACTTGCAGAAGGAGCATATTACAGAGCCCCATTGGAAGCTCCACCCACTTCGCTATGGGCCTTACACCATCACCAAGGCTGTGGATAATAATTCTTTTGAGCTCAACACTCCACCATTCCTTGGCTTGCACCCAATGTTCAATGTGGACCTCCTTCGACCATATTTTCCACCATTATTGGACACCTCAAAGACCACAGAACAACTGACACCAAAATAGCTCAACCATGACTTCATGGAACATTCATCCACTGATCAGATAGTGGACACATAGGTCAAGGGCCCTCACCAACAAAGGATCTAGATTTATCAGGTTATCAAGGCAATGCAACTCCTACAACAAGGAAAGGGGCTCACCTGGGGATAAATCCAACAGAATTTTCCTCACATGATGGGGGAACTTAATGCAATGGAGACCATTTCTTCTTAAGGGGGGAGGATTGATCCAGGTGGATATTGGTGGCCACCCACCTATTCCAACTGGCTCCTCTTGCCAGTTTTTAGTTTAGCACATTCTTTTGTACTTCTTTGTAATTGTGGGTTCTACACTTCTGGGGCTGTCTGAAACCTGAACATCTTCTAGGTGGATACTGGTGGCCTCTTACCTAATCCAACTGGCTTATTTTGTATGTTTTCATGTCATCACATCTTGCTGTACTTCCAGGGACGTTTTGAAGCCCTAAACAATGTTTTTTTGGCTCACCAGAGTCAAATTGTAGATGAAGTTAGAGTTTGATAACATAAGGTATAGTTCTCTAAAAGACTTTTCCAATGGGCTATCATGCTCCTGAAACGGAGGTCGTATGCAAAAGTTACGACCCCGAGAAGTTGAGGTACCAACTTACCCATAGGGGCCCACATAACTTTTGGTGTTTCATCTCTTAGGGTTAGGTTTTTGGATGACTAGGGTTTTGGCATTCATGAGTAATGTTAAAAATGCTTCTGGAGCCTCATTGTAATCATTTTGCTTAAACGGATGCACGTAGTAGCCACATCTCTTCTCAGAGATAGCTACCACCATTCGAGCAAGTGTTTCAGTTATGCAGTTTTACAGTTTCAACCTATTTCATTTATTCAATAGAAGATATTGTTCACTGAATATCTGTGTTGTTCTTCATATCTCTGTGTTTATTGTATTCAGTCTGTTAATCAGTTCATTCCACTCCTAAATCCAGATCATAACCACCCTTCTAAATTGATCTCTTTCACCTCATTCATCTACTTCTTTGATGGCATAGGATGATATTTTTTTCTCCAAGCATGGATAAAATCTTCATCAAAAGTACTTGATGCTATTTACCTATTTATACTCATGAATTCCAATTGTTGTCTACTTTGTCTAGGTTTTATTCCTACCAATAAAGAGACTTGGTCTCACTCATTGGTTCCCTTCTATTGAGTCTCATTCTCCTTATTTTCCCATATCTCAATGTAATGTACTCCACTACCCGGGTACCTCTCAAGCTCGCTATCTTGGGCAATTTCAACTTTGCTGATACCATTCTTATGAATGGAGAACATGATAATGTAAACACAAATAACAATAAATGTGCATGATTACAAAAGAAAACATAATAGGCCATGCACAATAATTAACAACAAAAAACATGACATAAAATTATCACAAAGATAAATTAAATTACATAGCGGAAATAAATATCAACATAGAGAAATCATGACAGAGACTTATATTTTCAAATATTCAATCCACCAACTGGATGCATACATCGGACATTCCATCCAACCTTAGACATTTATCTTTCTATCTCTCAACAATAGGCCAACCTCGAGCCATGACTATGAATCCACAAGGATGGGTCCTAGGCCAACTCTCAGTTTCCCAAACTAGTTAGCTATCAAGCTTTCACACATTCTCAACCACACAAAAATCCCATTTTACCACCTCTCTTCCCCCTTCAACTTGCACAACCCAAGGAGAATGAATCCCCTTCATTTCCACGTAGTGCCTCAGGCTGTTCACCTCTTTCCAGGGTTCCAGTTCTACTGATAAAGAAATATCAATGCTGGAACTCTAAGGGTTCACAACTGTAGATAGGTTTTCTTAGCACACCAATGCATCTCATGCACTTAGGCATCCAATATCTACTAGAAGCACCAATAGTTCCCACAACCACAAACCATGGCTCACTACCTCCAGAAATCCATTTCCCATGCCCAACACCAGACTGAGAGTGATAAATATGGAAAGAATCATGAACACACTGAGGTAAATATAATGAATCAAAAAAATGAATTAACCATGAATGACCAACAATGTAACCAAGTAACCCCTGAAAAACTCACATGTAGGGTTTATATCATGAATTCTTAGGCATAACGTGGCCTCCCCAAGAGACTCACGTGACCCTTCCCCTTCCCACTAAAATCAAGGGTAAAAATATATTTATAAAAATATAAAGGCTTAGACCCTTAGCCTCCCCTCTCTCATGGGATCAATGTCCCCTATAACTCTTGTCATTGTCTATCTTGCAGCCATTGATGCATTTTATTATTGAAGTGTTCAAAGTATTACATTTACTAGGCTCTTTGGCCTTTTCAATTGTTCATGTACTCCAACCCTTTTAAACAATAATAAAATACATTATTAAGCCGAGACTCAAAACCGAGTTATTACATTCCACTCTCCCTTATTTTGGCACCGTCCTTAGTGCATATACAAGGAGAAAAATAAATTCACAAGTCTTCAAAAATTTGCGGGTACTCTTCTTGCATGGCATCCTCATGCTCCCAAGTAGCATCTTTAGGACTGTAACATGTCCACTGAACCTTTACCAGTTCTATGACTCAATTCAATAGCACCTTGAACTTTCTATCCAATATGCGCATTGGTTGGACCTGAAAGTATCCTTATGGCTCCACCTAAATCAAATTCCAATCAATAACATGGTTATGATCATGCACATACTTATTCAGCAAAAAGACATGAAATAAATTATGCACATTCATGGAAGCATGAAATGCAAGCATGTATGCAACTATCCCTATTATGTCCAACATCTCAAATGGACCACAAAATATGGCTACTAGCTTGGTACAACTGCCCAACTTCAATGAGCTCTTCTTTGGCTTCACTTTAAAAAGTACATCCTCTCCCACTTTAAATTCTCTAGCTGTCCTATTCTTATCTACATAATTCTTATGTCTATCTTGTGCTACTTTCAAATTCTTCTTAATTTTGACCATCTGGTCTTCCATGTCCTTGAGAAATTCCATCCCAAGTACCACTTTGTCTACTGGTTTGTCCCAACTCTTTGGAGTATTGCATTTTCTACCACAAAAAGCTTCAAATGGGATTATCTTCAATGAAGCTCGATAACCATTATTGTAGGAAAACTCAACCAAATGCAAGTAATCTTCCCACTTATATGGATTATCCATCACATACATTCTTAACATGTCTTTAATTACTTGGTTGACTCTCTCTGTTTTCCCATTTTTCCGTGGGTGGTATTCTATGATAAAGTTTAGATTTGTACCAAATACTTTAAATAATCCTCTCCAAAATTTTGAATTAAACTTTGTATCTCTGTCTGAAACAACTGCCTTGGGTATTCCATGTAGCCTAGCAATTTCCTTCATATAAATTTATGCTATATTAGCTGATTTATGAGTCATCTTTACTAGAACAAAATGAGCATCCTTGGTCAATTTATCCACCACTACCATTGTTGAATCATGTTGCTTTGTTGTCCTGGGTAACTTAGTAATGAAATAAATGGTTATTACTTCCCATTTCTTCTCTGGAATTGGTAATGGTTGTAGCAAACCCGCTGGGTGTCTATGCTCAACTTTCACTCTCTAACATTCCACACATCTAGCAATATAATCAACAACATCCTTCTTCATTCCTAGCCAAAAGTATTGGCTTCTCAATGCTGCAATTGTTTTATGATAACCGATATGTCCAACATATGGAACATGATGCATTTCATTTAGCACAAAATTCCTGATTTCTCTCGAGTCGAGACCATAAATTCTATTCTTATGCATAAGTATCCCATCTTCCCCCATCTTGTAATGCTGGTATGTAAAAACATCATCTAAAATCCTTCTTTTTAAATCACTATGATGCATACTAATGACTATAACTTGCATGAGATGTACTCTTTTTTCTGAGTGCATCAACAACTTTATTTTCTTTTCTTTTGATATGCTTGATGTCAAAGTCATACTTACTTAAAAATTCTAGCCATCTTGTTTTCCTGGCATTCAAATTTGGCTATTCAAACAAATATTTCAACCCATTATGGTCTGTCCTTAATTCAAATTTTTTCCCCATTAAATAATACCTCCACATCTTCAACACATGAACTATGGTAGCAAGTTCAAAATCATGCATGGAATAATTCCTCTCATGTTCCTTAAGATTTCTAGATTCATAACCAATGAAATGCCCATTATGAGTGAGGACTCCACCAAGTCCTTCTTTGCATGCATTTGTACATACCACATAATTCTCATTTGGGTCAACAATATTTAATATAGGTGTGCTAGTAAGTAATTCCTTCAACAAATTAAATTTTTCTTCACATTTAGTTTTCCATTCAAACTTTATTGCCTTCTTTTGTAAAGAAGTGATGGGATGAGCAATCTTAGAGAATCCCGCTATAAATATCTAGTAGTATTTGGCTAATCCCATAAAATATCTAACTTCTGACACATTCCTCGATGCAGACCATCCTTTAATGGCTTCATCTTCTCTGGATCTACTACTATACCTTCCTTCAAAATAATTTGCCCCAAACAATGGATTAGTTCTTGATATAAATAACACTTACTTAGCTTGGCATAAATCTGATGTTACCTTAACACTTGCAACACCGACCTCAAGTGATGCTTATGCTATCCTTCTGACTTAAAATAAACAAGTATGTCATCCAGGAACAAAATGACAAACTTATCTAGATAATTCTTAAATATTCCATTCATTAAGCACATAAAGACAACTGGTGCATTTGGTCAATCCAAATGGCACCATTACAAATTCATAATGCCCATCCTTGGTTCTAAAATATGTCTTATTGATGTCTTCTTCCTTGATTCTCAGCTGGTGATATCTTGATCTCGAGTCTATCTTTAAAAATATCTTTTCTCCTCTTAGTTGGTCGAAGAGGTCATCAATCCTGGGTAGAGGTTACTTGTTCTTCACAGTGGATTTATTCATCTGTCTAAAGTCAATACACAACCTCAACGTTCTATATTTATTTTTCACAAATAATACCGACGCTCCCCAAGGTGAAACACTTGGGAATATGTACCCCTTATTCAACAATTCTTTCAGTTGCATTTATAATTCCTTTAACTCCATAATACTCATTTTTTAAGGAGTCTTTGATACCAGGGAAAGTCTTGACCAAATCAATAGATAAATCTATATCCCTTTTTGGTGGAAATCCAAGTCTATCTTGGAATACATCCCCGAATTCTTGCAATACTGGAAAATATTTGAGGCTTGGCTCTTTGGACTGTTCTGGCTCCTCCACATGAGCTGCATACATTTGAAATCCTTTCCTAAAACATCTCTTCAATTGTAACATTGAAATCTCTCTTATAGAACTGGGTCTTGGAATTTTTTTTACAATACTATGCTTCCCTTCTTCATCAAGACATGTAAAGGTCTTATTATGGCAATCTAAGACAACATGGTGCTTTTACAACCAATACATTCCAATTAGGATATCATAATATCCTAACAATATGATATTCAGGTCAACCTTGGTGTTCACTTCATTTAGATTTAATGGACAATATATGATAACCTCATTGATCCTTCTTTTTGTTCCCGTGGCTAGCTGAACCAACCATGGTCTTTCGATTTTTCTTTTCTTCAAATGAAATCTTTTCACTATTTTAGAGTCAATGTAACTATGGCTTTCTCTTGAATCAATTAAAATAGTAACAAGTTGATTTATGATCTTACCTTCCACCTTAGTCATATGAGACTATTATAACCCTAATTTGCACCAGACATGCTTACCTGGCATCAAGCCATCTTAGATTCCTTCTTTGCCAAAACACTGCTGAACAACTCTTCTTAAAAACCCCTTTTATAAAGGCCCACACGCTCTGCTACATTACTGCATGCGTTCCTTTTATAAGGGATTTCCCTCTACGGACTAACACTTAGGGTTTTATCATGCATGCAGAAAAGACCTAAAGATTCCTACTTTCTACCATCATCCCTGACCTAATCCCCATTATGCTTAAGCAAATATGTAGTTAAGAAGATCAAGTGAGCATACCTTATTTTGGGCATTTGATATCGATCCTTATTCACGCTTGGTAGCTCTTTGACTGCAGATCTCCTCCCAAGGCTAACCTACATTCACACAAGACAAACAAAGAACTCCACATGCATTTGATCTATAAATTAATGGGTTAGATATTTAATCAACATGTATGCAATAAACCATGAAAACCTGATATGGTGGGACATGAAAAGTACTTCTTTATTATTAACTTCAATAAATCAACTTACAATGATGAAGCCGACCACTGATCCACGAACCTGGTCCTGGGATCCTCTTCAACTGTCCTCCAACTTCTTCTCTCTATACTTCTCTTTGCACAAGGATGGCTAAAGGTTGGGACAAAGGGAATGCACAATCGGGTATAGTTTCTTTACTATGATTCTCCTCTTTCAAATGGGACCCCTAACCCTCCTTTTATAGGCTAGAAGAAGCTAGGTATTTGGTCGAATTTCTAGCCATGCATGGCCGAAAGGTTTAGTTAACTTACCCAAAGCTGTGTGTTCCATCAACAACTTTCCTTTTTTCATGCTTTTGTAGGTACACGTGGGCTGTCTTGGGTCAGCTAGTGTGTACACGTGTGTAGTAATGTAGCAGAGCACGTGGGCCTTTATAAAAGGGGTTTTTAAGAAGAGTTGTTCAATAGTGTTTTGGAAAAGAAGGAATCTGAGATGGCCTGATGCTAGGTAAGCATGTCTGGTGCAAATTAGGGTTATAACAGGGATTAATGCTCTATTTGTCGATCTTCCAGGGATGCATATTTCCTTGGAATATTTGTACCCATGTCTTCCACTATAGTAGCCTCTTGGTTGTTGTGTAGTGTCCTTGTTTTTCCTTCTCTATGGGGGAATTCCTTGTATATGTGATCTTCTTTACATCTCCAACATTTGATTGATGGTCTTCCCCTTTTCCCCAAGGAGTCTTCCTTCTCGAATTCATTCTTAGAAGATTGATTATGCTTAGTTGTGCTAGTATTGTCTCTATTGAAAGGAGGTTTGAATCCCTTCCTTATTTGATTATATTTATCCTTCTTATCCTTCCAAGACTTTTGAGAAGAATATCTGCCTTTTCCTTGCTCATATAGGTACTTAGCCTTTCTAATGGTCTTAGTCAATATTTTGGGTTCATCATAGTGAATTTTATCTTTATAAAAAGATGGAAGTCCACTCAGAAAAATTTGTATTTTAACCTTCTCATCCTCAATAAACCCCACATATATCAACAATCCCAAGAAATTATTTTTATATTCTCCCATGGTCATGCTCCCCAACCCGAGTTCAAAGAAATCTTGCATATTTTTGTCATAATATTGCTGAAAAAGATACTCCCGTTGAAAATATTTCTTGAATTGCTTCCAAGTAATCTTATTCTCATCAATGTTCTTGATTTGATTTAGTTGGTTCAACCACATAGTAACTTTTCCATGCAAATGGTATGCAACAATCTTGGCTTCTAGGTTAGATAGTAGTTGTTCAATTGGAAATATGTTTTGATCCCAAGTAGCCAATCTTCAACATCATCGTCACCTATGCTTTCACCATCAAAGGATGGTAGATTAATCTTCCTAAGATATCCTTGCAAGTTGTTTGACTCATATCTTCTTCTTTGGTTCCTAACACAAGACACTTTTGGACCGCTCCTTGATTCCTCATATGCATAAAAAATTCTAGTCGAGTCAGTAGGTGTCTGGTAACTTTGATTTCTACTAGCACTTCTTGAGTGACTATATCTTTTATATTTATCTCTCCTTTCATGAGGTCTTCCTCTTTCCTCATGTCTTGATCCTGATCCAACTGATTTAGGATTTGCATCATATGATAATTTTGAAAATTTTCTCCTCTTTTTCCCTTATTATCTTCTCATTTTTAGTTGTATAACTTTGCACTTCCATCCTCAAGCTTCTCACAGTCTTTACCAACTTTGTTGGTTCCACTATGTTCCCGTGTCCATTAGAGTTAGTATCTACATTACCAACACTGATATGTTGGAATTTTAATTCTCTCTCATGACTAAAGGCCTCTTTTGCATATTCCATGTCTCTAGTATGCAATCCTGGCTTGAACTAATATGCTTATACCCCTTAATTTTACAAAATATGCAAGGAACCATTTTGTTAGAGTTAGGAAAATTATAAAAGATTTGTCAGTTAAAGCTACACATGATTCTTCTTCTCAATTCATAATGAAATATATCAAAACTCTCCAAATTATAATAATCCTAGGTTATTCTCCTCTGAATTAGCTTTCCAACGATTGTAATTATGCTCAAATTGGAGCTCTAGGCAAGAATTTATGCCTCTTTAAAGTTCCTAGGGAATTCCTCTTATGATGATGTCGCTTTATCCATGTGGACCCACTCCACATGTGCTAGCCAACATCACCAGTCGACTAGCACCCACATGGACCATTCTTGTACTTGCTGGTTGACATGTCCTGCCACTAACCCTTGTACACATGCCTTTAGGATTTCATAGTCTGCAACACTATTGTGATACCCCATTTGTGGGAAATCTCTTGCGAGAAAACCTCCTACCAATAATTCCTCACAAGCTTATCGTGATCGCGCCATCCAGATGCCACGAAAATTGACTTCAATAATCTTACAAAATGAATCTTTCCACCTGCAACACTAGTGAATTACCTCGTTGGACTTACCTCCCTACAACATTGCAGTCGAGCTCAACCCCTGGAATGACAACATGGTTTTCACACCAAAACTTCCTACAATTCGTATCCTGTGAGGATTTCAACCTTGTGCCACCAACTCCTCTGAATGGATGCAAACACAAATCCTCCTTTAGGGTGTAGCCCGTGACAACGCTCCTGCCCAATAAATCGAATGGTTTGGATTGATCAGGATCGATAGTCCAGGATCCTCCTCGAACTGGAACATGCTCGACCATAACCTCTCTGGCTCATCTTGACTCTACCACAAAAGGACACCTATCCTCTTCTACATGTCACTTGTCCACATGGTAGTTTCCAATACATATTCCCTTGCATATTTTTCCCTTGACATGGCATGCTAATGTGGCACACCGACTCAGCAGGAGGACATGTAATTCTTCTTCAACTTATGGCCCTTTCCGAGAGAATCTGCTCGTTTGATAGATCAGATGATCAACATCCATGCCAACCAGCAACCCAGATCATCGCGAGTTCCTAACCTGCATGGTATTTAACGAAGCCCCATGACCCTGATAGATCTAATGGTTGAGATATGCTCAATTTGATGACCCTTATCCATTTTAGGCTCAAGATGCATGATATTTAACTTGATCGAACTTCCCAAATATGTTTTTTCTGCAAAAATTTTCCTGTGATAACTGAGCACTAATAATTACTCTAGTCAATGGCCTAGATCTACATGGGTCCTTAAAATTCTTGATGGTTAACATGCTTAACTAGACCCCAACGGGTCTAATATTCTATATCAATCGTAGGTCGATGGCTCTCATTCATTTAGGTCGATGGATCTCATTCATTTAGGCTCTCATTCATTTAGGATTTCAACGGGTGTCAATTTACCTTGTCTCCTAATCCTTTCACAATGCTTGCAGACTCGTGCCTTTGTCTTAGCCTCATGGAAAACCTATGAATCTTTCCTGTGCCCTACTTCCCAATGTACGATCTAGATTTAATCTCAACACCCGACGAATGGTTCAAATCTTTATGGGATTAAAACTATAGAATTCGGCAAGCCATCATGCCTACACCAAATAACCCCTACATGCAACCATTTACATGGATTCCATGTCATCCCAATGTGAACTCCATGTCAACTCCATGTCACTCTAATTTCACTATATAGAAAAATATTCAAAATTTTCCAAATTTCATGAAAATTTATGATTTTCAAGAAACAGTTGGGTCACTCAAGCGTTTGCCAACTTGACCTCTATGCTAAAGATGATATTTATTCTGTAATTCGACTCATATGGCCCAAGAATTATAAACAACACTTTGATACCAATCTATAACATGCCCCACTGCCCAGATACCTCTCAAGCTCGCCATCCTGGGTGATTTCAACTTTTTTGATACCATTCTCATGAATAAAGAACATGATAATGTACTTGTAAATAACAAGAAACATGCATGGCTATAAAATAAAATGTAACATGCCATGCACAACAATGAACAACAACAAGCATGACATAAACTTATCATAGATATAAATTAAATTACACAACGAAAATAAATATCAACACAGAAAAACCATGACAAATATTTATCTTTTCAAATATTCAATCGACTAGCTGGTTACAAACGCCAGACATTCCACCCAACCTTAGACACTACCGTTCTATGTCTCAACAAAAAGTCACCCTTGAGCTAGGGCTATGAATCCATAAGGATGGGTCCTAGGCCGACTCTTAGTTTCCTAAACTACTCAGCTATCAAGCTCTCACAATTTCTCAACCACATAGAAATCCCAGTTTACCAATTCTCTTCCCCCTTCAGACTACACAACCCAAGGAGAATGAACTCCCTTCACTTCCACACAATGCCTCAGGCTGTCTACCTTTCCAGGGATCCAATGCTACTAACAAAGAAATTTCAATGCTGAAAATATGAGGATTCATAACCGTGGATAAGTTTTCTCAGCATGCCAATGCATCTCATGCACTTAGGCATTCAATCTCTACTAGAAACATCGGTAGTTCCTAAAACCACCAACCATGGATCACTACCTCTAGAAATCTATTTCCCATGCCCAACACCAAACCCAAAGTGAGCAAGAAGGAAATAATGATGAACCCAATGAGGTAACCAGAATGAAGAAACAAAATGAAGCAACCACGAATGGCCAACAATGTAACCAAGTAACCCCCAAACAACCCACAGGAAGGTTTTATATCATGAATTCTTAGGCATAATGTGGCCTCCCCAAGAGACTCACGTGACCCTTCCCCTTCCCACTAAAATCAAGGGTAAAAATAGAATTATAAAAATATAAAGGCTTAGACCCTTATCCCCTCCTCTCTCATGGAATTGTAGTCCCCTATAATTCTTGTCCTTGTGCATCTCACAACCAACGATGTATTTTATTATTAAAGTGTTCAAAGTATAACATTT
>JASDQU010107107.1:24257-103921 GCA_032191745.1 Picea mariana
ATTTATCTCTAATTAAACCCTTCTGTCACGCACTCCTTGCGGAAAAATTCAACTGCACTCCTTGCAGGAATCCTCTGGTTCAAAATAGAGAAACAATTGAAACTAATTCCTTCTTCCCTTCAGATTCACTTTCACCATGAAATCACATACACAGCATATAAAAGAAAATGTATAATAGGAAGTAAACATTCATGAGCATATCAACATCAACACACAGAGAATCAACCCAAACCATGAATTTGAATCAAAGCTCCCTTCTATTAATTCAAATGTCTGTACATGGGTGTTCTTCACACAGTTCTCTACTTGCTCTCCTCTTCCTTGGTTGATAATGTTACAAAGATACAATGAGGGTGTCTATATCTGTTTCCCCTCTTTTGACTCTAAAGCTATCAAATCTAAAATTAAATTCCTATCTAACTGCATTAAGTCTATTAAATGCCAACTATCTACCTAAGGACGAGAGCTATCCACTCAAGGTCCATTACAATGTACAAGTGTGCCATCTCTTAAATGACTCATTTAAGATTTTGCGCAACAATCCCAAAGCATTTTCAAAATTTGTGCTGGCTTGTCTAGCTGTCTTCCGCTCCACACTGGCTCGCTTGATGTGCTGGCGATGCTCCTGCATCATACTCCTTGGCTTGAAACTTTCATGGGCTCCTGTCCATGAGCTCCTGCACGGTCTGTCCATGCTTCTGTATCTCAGATTCAGTCTCCCAGCTGGCATCTTCAATTGGATGATTCTTCCATTGGACCAGATACTCAAAGTGTTCTTTTCTTCTGGTCTTCTTACCCACTCTCTTGTCCAGTATGTACTCCATCTGTGGCTTCTCTGCAATCGGCATCTGCTTCGTTCACTAGATGATTGGTTGCTCAGTTGCAGTCTCTACTTCTCCAGCCCTGTATGGGTATAAATCTGCAATATTGAATATCAGAGATATTCCGATGCCATCCGGCAACTCGATCTCATAAGCATTCTCTCCGAATTTCTTCAGGACCCTGCATGGCCCAATTTTCTTCATTTTTAGCTTGTTGTATGTTCCCCTTGGGAACCTTTCCTTCCTCAAGTGTGCCAGAACTAAATCACCAACTTCGAACTGAAGTTGTCTCCGATGTTTATCTGCTCTGCGCTTGTACTCCTGGCTTGTTTTCAGTAGTCGCTCCTTCACCTAGCTGTGAATTTGTTTCATCGCCTCAGTGAATTCTTCTGCACTAGCACTGCTAGTAGCAGTCTGTTCTGAGTCCCTCAGTTCAAAAACCCCTCTCGGCTGCATCCCATATACAACCTGAAATGGACTTTTCCCTGTACTCCTATTCACTGAGTCGTTGTATGCAAACTCTGCTTGTGGCAATATGCTATCCCAGCTACTATGGTGCTCTATCACTAAGCTCCTCAGCAAATCTCCCAGACTTCTGTTGACCACTTTTGTTTGCCCATCCGTCTGTGGATGATAAGCTGAACTAAACGCCAAGTTAGTTCCTAGCTTCTTCCATAGCGTCCTCTAGAAATTCCCAATGAACTTTGTATCTCTATCCGAAACTATGCTTCTCAGCAATCCATGAAGTCAAATGACTTCCTTGAAAAATATATTTGCGATGTGGGTCGCATCGCTGGTCTTCTGGCATGGAATGAAGTGTGCCATTTTAGAAAACCTATCCACTACCACAAAGATCGAATCTACACCTCTTTGCGTCCTTGGCAACCCTAATACAAAGTCCATGCTTATCGCCTCCCATGGCCTCTCTGGTATGGGCAATGGTTGATAAAGACCTGCATTATGCTTTTTCCCCTTCGAATGATGGCAAACCCAACATCTGTCAACGAACCTCTTGACATCTGCTCGCATTCCCGGCTAAAAATATGACTCATTCAGCTTCGCAAATGTTTTTTCATGGCCAAAATGTCCTGCTAATCCACCACTGTGTTTCTCTTTCAACAAGTTCTCCCTCATGGAGCAATTTGGAATACACAATTGATTGCCTCTGAACAATAATCCTTCCTGGATCATGTAGTCTATCCATGGGCTTTTGTCTCTGAGAACTGGATTTTCAGCTGCTTCATATGCTTCTGCAAAATCTGCATCTCCTGTGTACATGTCCCTGAGATTTTCAAAACCCAATGTTTTGACTCGGAATTCCTGCATCAATAAACACTTCCTGCTCAAAGCATCAACCACTTTGTTAGTAGTACCCGAAATATGCTTAATCACAATTGTGAAATTCTGCATATACTCTACCCATTTTGCATGTTTCTTATTCAACTTCTCCTGTTGAGTCACAAACTGTAATGCGTGGTTATCACTGTATAGAACAAACTCTTTTGTGATAAAGTAATGCCTCCACTTTTTCAGTGCCTGTATGATAGCGTAGAATTCCTTATCATACGTGGAGTACTTCAGTTTCGCCTCATCGAGCTTCTCGCTGAAATATGCAACCGACCTGTCTTCCTGACTCAAGACCGCTCCTACGGCAAACCCACTTGCATCACATTTCACCTGAAATGTCTGTTGAAAATCCGACAACACCAACACTGGTTGTTCTGTGATCTTCCGCTTCAACAGATTGAAGCTTTTCTCCGCCTCTGCTATCCATTGAAAAGACTTATGTCGCTTCTTTACTGTGTCCATCATCGTTGCGCTAATTCCACTGAAATTTCTGATGAACTTTCGGTAGAAACTAGCCAAACCATGAAAACTCCTCACCTCGAAAATATTTCTCGGTGATGGCCAATTCTTGATCACTTCTACCTTATCTGGATCCATCTTCAACTCATTCGCTGAAATAACAAACCCCAAATAAATGAGTTCTGTCTTCATAAATGAGCATTTCTTCATATTGATCAACAGCTTCTCCTGCTGTAGTTTCCTCATCACTGTAGCCAAATGCTTCAGATGTTCAGCCTCTGATTTACTATAAATCAGTATGTCATCCAAGTAAACAATGACAAAATTTCCGATGAATTCCCTCAGGACTCCATTCATCAACCTCATAAACGTACTCAGCACATTCGTCAAGCCAAATGGCATGACTAGCCATTCATACAGTCCTTCGTTGGTTTTGAAGGTTGTCTTCCACTCATCGCCTTCCCTCATGCGAATATGATGGTATCCGCTTTTCAAATCAACCTTTGAAAAAAATTTGGCTCCACTTAAACAGTCCATCAAGTCGTCCATCTGTGGCAATGGAAATCTGTACCTGATGGTTATCTTGTTAATCGCCCTTGAGTCGGTACACATTCTCCATCCTCCATCCTTCTTTGGACTGAGCACTGTTCGAACAACACACATAATCAATCTTTCTCTGACCAATCCTTTGTCCAATAACTCCTGGACCTGCCTCTTGACCTCCTCATTTTCTTGCAGCGTCAACCTATACGCGGCTTTGTTTGGAAAACTAGCTCCTGGTATGAGGTCTATATGATGACTCACACTCCTCATTGGTGGCAACGAATGAGGTAATTCGTCCACTATGATGTCAGCGAACTCTTCCAATAGTTCCTGAACTTCATTTGGAAAATCATCCACTCTTGTGCTAGTCAGAACAATCCTCGATTTTCTAACCATAAATAATTGTGGATTTTCCTTCTTCTCCATCTCTGTAAGAAGTATTGTGTTGCTTACTTCCGGATTCATCTCCTTATCTTTTATCAGAAGCAACCTATATGTATGCCCATTTCTCTCCAGGATGTATGTGTTCATCCTCCCATCATGAACCACATTTCTGTCATATTGCCATGGTCTCCCCAGCAATAAATGACATACATCCATAGGAATGACATCACAGAGTACCTTATCATTATACTCCCCTATCTTGAATTCAACCAAGCATTGTTTTGTGAAACTCGCCTGATGTCCCTTCTGTAGCCATGAAACTTTGTATGGACTCGGGTGATCAGTTGTCTCTAGTTCTAGTTTCTCCACCATCTTGGTCAAAACGAGATTATCTCTGCTACCACTGTCCACGATAACCTTGCATACCCAATCCTTGGTCTTCCAAGCTGTTCTGAAAAGTCTGGTCCTTTGAGCTGAGTTCTCCACCTCCTTCCCGGGTGTTAAGAGAACTTTACGCATCATCAGTGACCTTCCGCCTGCTGTACCCTCTGCCTCAACATCCCTCTTCTGTGCTTCGGTGATGTGAGATTCTCCAACGTCCTTCTTTTTCTCTGGACACTCATAAGATTTGTGCCCATTCTTCCCACATGTGAAACATGTGATTACTCCTCCTCGGCCTCTTCCTCTACCTCTAGTACGAGGAAAAGTGTTTTCATCAGCATAATCTCCACTCTGCTCTGTATGCTTCCCTCTCTGTTCAACATGTGGCCCTCTCTGTGAGGTTCCACCTCTTTCTGCCTTACTCTGAGGTTTCTTCCATTCCTCCTTGGGCTTCTGGAATTTTTCCTGGGCAACTGCTTTGCCTCTGGGCTGACTTCTTCCTTGGCCTCATTGACCTTGCTTACAGCTCAGCTTCTCTTCAGCTTTCAGAGCCATCTGGTAAGCATCCTCCACCGTCCGGATGGTTACCATGCTTAAATCATCCTGAATGTTGTATCTCAGACCATTCATATATCTGGCAACCTTTTCATCATCACTCTCCCGATGACTTTCTCTGATGTTCAGTCGATAGAATTCCTCAGTGTATTCTTTCACTGTCATCAGCTTCTGTCTCAGGTTCTGCATCCTCCTGAACAGAGTAATTTGATAGTCCCTTGGGATGAACTTCGCCTTCACCTTCGCGATCATTCGGTCCCAACTCTTGATCTTCTGCTTGCCTTTGCAGTGTCTGTCAGCTTGTAGCTCGTCCCACCATAAGGTTGCATGTCCCTTCAAGTGTGTGACAGCATGTCTGACCTTCTTATCCTCTTCGATATCCTCATAATCGAAGTAGGTGTCAAGAGCTCGGATCCAATCCAGTAGCTCTTCTGCATCCAGATTCCCCTCATAGACTGGAATGTCCATCTTCGCTTTTTCACCCATCCTGGCAATAGATTTAATCAACCACTCGGTTGATGCATCTTCGGCTGCAACCTCCTCCTCGCGTTTAGCCTCAATTTTTCTTTTGGAATCACTCAGATCCCCTGCACTAGTTGTGCGTCTTTGAGTTGTTTCCATCTCCTCGAGTCTTGCTCGAAGATCTCTCATCTGCCTCTCCATTTCTGGATTTCCTATTGGCCTGCCTCTTCTTCGTACCTCCCTATCCTCTGGATCAGGTGACTGTCTTTCTCTTCTGGGTGGCATGGTAAATTTCCTCTTCTCTGCTACAGAAAGCAAAGAACTTCCTGCTCTGATTCCACTTGACGGCCTATGCGGCCCCTTCACCACTCGCAGGTCGGAAGGTCCATGCGCACTCACAGGATCTTCTCTTCTTCCTCGGCCCGAAGAACTCAATGGTTCTTCTATTTCCCTATCGGGAAATCTGCACCCCACAGGTTTTCTTCGGCACGATTCCCCCCTTCTTTGCTTTCGAAGGATCGGAACTCACGACTTCGCAAGTTCTCGGTTGATCGTTAGGCTCTCAAATCTCTGAGACCCGAGATGTCAGTCAAAGCTGACTTCCTCTTTCCTCTATCAAGACTTCAAATCTATCGCGGCTTCGCTACTCGCAATACTGAGCACTCGGCTCTCCGACTCCCGAGTCCCGATGCGCCGAAACTCTGATACGATCCTATCGTGCTTTTGCTAGTCGCAACCTCGCTCCTTTGTGACTTGGAGTACCCAATACTTGGGCTCTCACCCTACGAACTTCAGAGTTCGCGAGATCTCTCAATCTCTGCCACCTGTCTTCCACTCACTCCTGTGGTCCCACATGCTACCCTTTGGTTGTCAGGATATCGCGTCTCGCGATATCGCGATTCTTGATGCAATCCCTTGCAGCTCCAACTCGCAAACCCTCGATACACGATATCTCGTGTAGATCTAACGGCTCCTGTGGCCTGGATCAACGGCTCTGCCCCTTTTGAGCTTAGAACTTTCAGACGTTCGCGCCGTAATCCCCTTGCACCTCCGCAAGATCCAACGGCCCCCAGAACTTCACAAAATCTCCTCGAAGGATTTCGTCCGTCCGTTCTTCCTTATGCCCTCCACGAAGCGACGAAAGATCTCTCCACAAGACTCATTCACTTGCTCGCAAGCCGACGACGCTCTCTGCAAGCCTTCCAAGGCACCAACTCCCTGTGCTTTCCTTGGCAATTTATCAAGGTCCTATACCTCCTGAGCTTCCTTGCGATTCTCAAATACTTAGAAGGAACTTTGCACGCACTCCTTGCGGCAAATCTTCAACCTTGTCTAAGTGTTGAAGTCTTTCGACCCTATGCACTCATGCAGCAGTAGTCTTTCAAAGCTTTGCTCAGGTTCGCAACCCTGAGGCTTTGCTTGGCCTGCGCACTCCTTGCACAGCACTTGTGCCTTACCGTACCTTCGAAGAAATGAGAACAAAAGTTATCTCTAATTAAACCCTTCTGTCATGCACTCCTTGCGGACAAATTCAACTGCACTCCTTACAGGAATCACCTGGTTCAAAATAGAGAAACAATTGAAACTAATTCCTTCTTCCCTTCATATTTCACTTTCACCATGAAATCACATACACAACATATAAAAGAAAATGTATAACAGGAAGTAAACATTCATGAGCATATCAACATCAACACACAGAGAATCAACACAAACCATGAATTTGAATCAAAGCTCCCTTCTATTAATTCAAATGTCTGTACATGGGTGTTCTTCACACAGTTCTCTGCTTGCTCTCCTCTTCCTTGGTTGATAATGTTACAAAGATACAATGAGGGTGTCTATATCCGTTTCCCCTCTTTTGACTCTAAAGCTATCAAATCTTAAATTAAATTCCTATCTAACTGCATTAAGTCTATTAAATGCCGACTATCTACCTAAGGACGAGAGCTATCCACTCAAGGTCCATTACAATGTGCAAGTGTGCCATCTCTTAAATGACTCATTTAATATTTTGAGCAACAATCCCAAAGCATTTTCAAAATTTGTGCTGGCTTGTCCAGCTGTCTTCCGCTCCATGCTGGCTCGCTTGATGTGCTGGCGATGCTCCTGCATCAAACAATCATTACACTTAGTATTTTCAATTGCTCTCATCAACTATGATTTTCTCTATTATAGCATGGATCTCCTTAGCTCATTTATAATACTTTGGCCTCTTTGACTGGGAGAACAACCTATCCTTCCTTCCATTACTCTACTACCTCTCTTTCCCCCTAATGGGAAGATAACCCAAGAACTCTCTTCCATTGATGATTAGGTTTCTCAATGAAGTTTTTCTTGGCATTTTTCCGATGGAATACATGACATGACATATTGATATACTTGAATCATCTCTCTCTCTCTCTCTCTCTCTCTCTCTCTCTCTCTCTTACAGATCACCTACTGGTCCCTTGACTAAGTCTTTTCTCATTCTCTACAACTCTACCATTTGACTTTACTAGTGTATATAGAACTATAACTCTACTCACTCTCCTAACTAGTTTTTTAGAAGACTATTGACATTCTAGCTCTTCGATTATTGGTCAATTCTTTGTCTTTCTACCATTTGAAATCTATGTATGACTATTGAAGTCTCATTTGTGTGTACCTTCCTTCCATGGCAATCCACACACACTACCTTGCATTGCACCATGCACTCTTTTTTTGTCATTATATGCACTCCACTCTCTGCTTCTCATCTTGCTCTTTCAATGTGGTGTTGTTTACTTATGTGTTTGGACATCTCACGTGGTGTTGTTTGCTTGCACACTTGAACATTTTGAGTCATTTCAAGGAGTTGTTCCTTCCTTGACATGTGGCATGCATGCACTTTTGGTGGGATTTTCTCTAGTGCATTCATCAAAATGTTTCTTCAAACCACTTCTCACTTGTGCCAATCCAACTTGGCTATGTTTCTCACTATTCTCTTAGCTTCTTCTTCATGACACATGTCTAAGTGCGCTTTGAATGTGACTATATCTCCCCTCTTTCTAGTTCAGAGAAGCATAAAATCCTACCATATCATGATGCTTATGCCAATAAGTGTCCACAAAAGTAATAACTTTTTTATTAATATGATAGTTAATTGAACATGAGATGAAAATGAATATATGCTCAACCTCTCACTTGTTCTTTAAAATATGTTAATAATAAAAAATAATAACCAATCAAATACATCATTCACTATACATGATCATAACCCCTTCCAATATAAAAAATCTACATGATCATAGCCCTTTCAGCATTAGTGTTGTTTGCAGTGAGAGAATGCACGGCTTAAAAGTATTTGTAGGAATTTTACTTCCTAGATCCCAATATTAAAATAAATATCACTCCGTGAAGGCAAGAAGCATATATTGCGAAGTCTAGGGGTAGATACCTATTTTTCTCCCATGAATGTTTTGGTTGTTATTGTTGTTTATTTTGCCCAAATCCTTCCTTTGACTTTTATGATGTGCGGTTTCACCATTTCTAAATTAAAAAAATTAATCCCGCAATATAAAGATATAAAATCATGATATGTGGTGAGCATAATATTGAATACGGCAAAAGGCACTTTCATACTGGTTGTAGAAAAGGTAAAGCCGACAGCCAGTAGCCGGTGTGCCGGTAGCAGGCCCCGATCCTTCCTAGCAGGTAACAGGCGATCGGCCGTCTCCGGTCGTCTTGTGCGAACTCCGACTATTTGTGCGGGACAAGGGGAGGGATTTCGTTTGGCGTTCTTTTCTTAACCCTCTTCATCGGAGAGAAAGGGAGCATTCCGGAGTTTTCTCGAGGTATGTGAAGCTTCCATGGGTTGAGGAATCAGCTTCTGTGCCCGTGTCTCTGCTTCTGTAAGAGATTAAGTTGGGGATCACATACATAGATATGAGGATTCGGAAGCGTTCCGGAGCTTTATTCACATCTTCTTCCTCATGGGAAAGGGCCAGGAGTTCTTCTTCCTCTATCCCCATGAGCACTGCCAATGGCAACGGCGAGAAGACGGAATTTCTTCTTCCTCTGGTAGCAGCTGTCATGGACGTCCAGCGGGCTGAGGACAAAGAGGGTGAAGGAGATCATGGGACTCATACGCGTCCTGCCCACAACTGGAGGAACGCTTTGCAATTCCAATGCAGCGGCGATGGGAACACTGAAAGTCAGGCACTTGAGGTAAGCCTACGATCTCTTCTATTTTGGTTTCTGTATTTTATGGTAGCAAGTTAAGTAGTTAGAATAAATTTTAGAGTAGGTGAATTTATTCTGCAATCTCCACATGTATTATATTAGAGTCAAGCATATTATCGCTCTCTTCTGTTCATCTCAGCGTTTTAAGATTTGGCCGCAATAGATGAGCTCTAAAGAGTGTCGAAGAAATCCATATGCTTTGTGCGATATGCCCATTAAATAGTGTTTGCATTTGACGAGGAGATCCCATTGATAAAGAAAAGAAGAGGAGAGGAGAGGTACAGCAGATCATGGGTTATATCTATGTACTGCTGTTGCTGTTGCATGCAGGCGGTATGCCGGACATAACATTTATTATTGGGTTATTGTTCACTAGATGCATGCGTGCCTTCCTCATCTCCTTTGTGCGCCCAGAATTTGGAAATCTCCGTTACAGATCCCGCGAGACCTCGGTCGTCAATCGATGATTATAGCAGTTAATGTTACTGAATCTGCTTCTCTATCGATTTGGCCGAGGAAGTGAATAGATGTATTGTGTGAAGAAAGGGGCAAGTGGTGGTGTCCGCCGCATGCACTGAAAATGAAGGGCATGYCGTAATTGGGTGCAAACTCGTTTTCCGTCTGTGCTTCCCCAAACCCTAGAGTCCTGCACAAGACGAYACACAATTTTGTGGGTAGATATTCATATAATGYAGATATATGRGTGGATATACATGTATTAATCTATRGCTTAAGTAATCAGTTCCATGGGATAGCYCAGTTGGTGAGAGGSGTATAYACTYTTGRGTTGGGAGARGTTACTGGTTCGAATATTYTGWTTTTARGGTTGYTRTTTAACATCTCATATYATYCATAAAATGGAGAGAAGTATAGAATTAGRGTTGYTSTWYAACATTTCATAYSATTCAAAAAATGGAGAGAAGTATAGAATGAGTTTCTTAACATCTCATATTATYCATAAAATGGAGAGAAGTATAGARTTAGGGTWGMWGTTTAACATCTCATATSRTTCRWATAGAWTKWGTTTYTASGRTTGAAAAAACGWTRTACAATCCATAAAATGGAGAAAAACATCTCATATCATYCAWAAAATGGAGAGAAGTATAGAATGAGTTTCCCACAACATCTACGATTGAAAAAACGATAYACAATCCATAAAATGGAGAAGTATAGAATGAGTTTCCCACAACATCTACGGTTGAAAAAACGATACACAATCGAATGGCTGACAAATAAGAGAGTTCATGGACAATGCTCGGGGCTTTTGGTCCTATTATACTATTCATCAATGGACTAATTTCCTCGCACGCACTCAGAATATGCAATGCAATTCCGAGGAAATCAAAGTTCAAACCCCTCGTTGAGAATCGAAATGAGAGAAATTATAAAAAGTCAAGAAGCACACTCCATATGCAGCTGTGATAGTCGTGCTGGCGGCGTAGATGAGGACGAAATAATGCCGGCGCAAGAGGCGGATTAAAATAGTACCGATTAGTCGGGACATCAACAGGCACCACATATTAATACAATTATATTCATATCCCGCATTTTCAGACTTCAATCAAACTGTTGGAGTGGAAAGGAGTGATGTTAGCTGGGCGGCACCTTGTAAAAATGGAAGGAACAGCTATGGCTGCAACGGATTGATTTGCAAGCCAAAACGTAATCCCCTTTAAGAATAAGTTAAACCTGTTTTTATTGTCTAATCCCACGCTGTACTAAAATCCGTATTGGGTTTCGTCTCGTTTTGCGCAGAACGGCGAGGAGAGCGAGAAAGTAGATTGCAGATTGAACCGGAGTATGAGGTACCTATCTATTTCTTTATGCAGATTGTTGAACGGGAAGATTGTTCTCGAGTTAACCCATTTTTTTTTTTATTGGCTTCAGCTTCGCATTACTTTCATTGTTTGTTGAATGGAAAGATTGCTTTCGAGTTAACTCACTCCTTTTTTTTATTGATTTCGCATCACTTTCCTTATTGATTGAACGAAAAGATTGCTCCTGAGTTAATCCACTCCTTTCTTTATCGACTTTGGCTTCGCATCACTTTCCTTGTTGTTTATAGTACGATTTATAATCCCACTGTTTCTGCACTTAATACTTTATCCGATTCTATTTCAACGAAAAAATTGCTCCCGAATTAACCTACTCCTTTCTTTATCGACTTCAGCTTCGCATCACTTTCCTTGTTGTTTATAGTACGATTTATAATCCCACTATTTCTGCACTTAATACTTTACCTGATTGTATTTCAACGAAAAAATTGCTCCCGAGTTAACCTACTCCTTTCTTTATCTACTTCGGCTTCGCATCACTTTCCTTGTTGTTTATAGTACGATTTATAATCCCACTGTTTCTGCACTTAATACTTTATCCGATTCTATTTCAGCTTTTAATTTTATGGATGCCCTTACGTATTCTGTGAATCTCTTCCGGCAGAAATCTATGCGATTCTATTTCAGCTTTTAATTTTATGGATGCCCTTACGTATTCTGTGAATCTCTTATCGCAGAAATCAATGGGAGAATATCAGTCTGTTTACAAAAGAAGGTATAGATAGAAGCTAACTACATCCTATATCTTTATATACTGTTTGTAAATAGGATATTAGCACTGAAATCTCCATGCAATAGTTGGGTTCATTAATTGTCCCGACCTGAACTTCAGGAACTCAAGGAGCTCTTCTCATGAAGGAAGAAACGCCAAGCAATGCCGAGAAGGAGATAACGGGAGGCCGTAATGAGGAATCGAAGTTGCCAAAATCAGGCCTTTTTGACATGGGGACTTCTTGGAAGCAACAGAAGAACCTAAGTGTGCACAGCGTCAAGCTGAAAAGAAGCAAAGATGATATCAAGGGATGGAAGGACGATGAAACAAAGCTCACTAAAAAGCTGAGGCAGGAGACTTATATTCAGCAGGAAGATGGGCAAAAACTGGATGAGAAAGCCATGCCTAATAAGCGTTACAATAATAATAATAATAACGAAACAGAAGGGTCTCAATGCAGGCGGAGGAACGGGCGAGGGTGGAGGTGTTCTCAGCGGACTCTTGTAGGGTACTCTCTATGCGAACACCATCTGGGCAAGGGCAGGCTTAAGAGTATAAACAGCAGTAATAACAGCGCTACTACAGTTACCCTGAATAACAAGGCTGGTACCTGCAAACTCAAAGAATTGCGCCTCATAGACGCTTCTTGATCCTGCAAACTTAATCCCGATCAGCCGAAGCCGAACTCCTGAATGAAGTATAAAAGTTTAGTGTTGAATTAGTTGAGTGGTATGATGCAGAATGAATAGAAATCTGTCAGAATACAAAGACGAACTGTACTTACAATTCCAATTCATGACAAATCTACTATATTCTGCTCTACTTCGAGCTGCCTGTGCGTTAACTGTTGAGCTGGTAAACGCAAACAACTATAATAGTCATGAATCGGATTTGAAACCTCAATCCTCGCATTTGCTGTCAATAGAATAGATTAATCGGTACTGGGTTAAATTACATGGTGTCATTATACGTACAAAAGTATCTGCATATTTAGCATCGAAACATACGTGGGCTTTTAAATATGTGGATGATTTTCAGTATATATAACTTCTTTTGGTACCGATATAAATGATCTATCTTAAAAAAGGATATTTATTGCGAAGTACATTTTGAAATTTACTGTGCATCAGCGCAAGGATTTTGTCGATATGTTTTTCGTCCATTAAAAAAGGATATTTATGTGAAGTACATTTTGAAATTTACTGTGCATCAGCCCAAGGATTTTGTCGATATGTTTTTCGTCGATTAAAAATATTCTTGATGGTTTAGTTCAATTTAAATCCGACATAATATTTATTTTATATTTTTAATTTCAGAGATTGAAGAGTTGATTAATGAGACAAAAATATTACTTGATGGTTTAGCTCAATTTAAATCTGACATAATATTTATTTTATACTTTTTAATTTCAGAGTTGAGTTGATTAATAGGATATTTGTTATAAATTTTTTATATAATCACATTTAAAAGATAATATATATATATATATATATATATATATATATATATATATACTTACTTTTTAATTTCAGAGATTGAATAGTTGATTAATAAGACATTTACTATAAAATTTAAAAGATTATATATTTATACTTTTTTAATTTCAGAGATTGAAGAGTTGATTAATAAGACATTTTTCTATATAATTATATTTAAAAGATTATATATTTATACCTTTTAATTTCAGAGATTAAAAAGTTGATTAATAAGATATTTGCTATAAAATTTGTATATAATTACATTTAACTGATAATATAATATTATTATTACATGAAATTAGAATTAATTGGATGTTATATTACATTAGAAATAACAATGGTATTGTATTTAATTTAGTACACATGGTAACAATATTATTATTATTGTATAGCACAAACAATGTTTTTAAATATTGGTTATTAAATATAAGATATTTGGTTTATGTTGAAATATATTATAAAATATTGTATTTGGTTTATGTATTTATGAGAAAACATGTTGATTTATTCTTAAAAATGGTTATTGTTATGTAAATTGAAAATAATAATATTTACAAGAATTATTATTATTTTATTGGTTTTTAAAAACACATTATTATTAGCAAGTGTCAAAAAAAATAAAGGTAGCTTGATAAAAAGGATAAACCAAAGTTTAAGATAAAAAAATATATATTAAACTTTTAATTGGAAAAGTATTTGTAGAATTGGGGTGAAAAAAATACATATATATAAAATTTAATCCAATAAGTATGAATATTTAACATGTAACCTTAAAATTAAGTAGGTACATGGAAGAAGATAACATTTGGAAACTTTTATGATATATTGAAGTTTGAAGTCGTATAGGTTTGGGAAAGATCTCCATGAGATCTTGATCTTGTGTAAGAATTGGAAGCTTCTATCACTATCACTTTATCAGATGCTTTCCTAGTTTTAGTGATGGAAGAAGGTCCACCACAAGGGAGACTTCCTTGGTGACCTCAAGGGATCAAATAAAAAGATTAGCCGAGTCTACCACCCTCGATCTTGGTCACCTAAAGGCTAGGTCTGTTGGAAATACTGAGAGGGGCGGTGAATCAGTATTTCCCTTTTTCAACAATTATCATTTACTTTGATATTTTATTATTTACCACAACAGATCAAGAATGGACTTGTATTTAAAATCAATATATAATCAACACAAATTACAAAGTTTTATAAAGAAATACTGAAGTATTTAAAATCAATATATAATCAACAGAAATTACAAGGTTTTATATAAAAATAGTGAAGTATTTAAAATCAATATATAATCAACAGAAATTACAAGGTTTTATAAAGAAATAGTGAAGGACACCAATCCTTTTTAGAGCACCAACTCTAGGAGACATCAATCCCCTTTTTCACGACACCAACCCTAGGAAACACAAACTCCCTTGTATTTAGGGCACGAACCCTAGGAAGCACCAACTCCCTTGACTTTAGCGAACCAACCCTAAGAAGCACTAACTACCTTATCTTTAGGGTGCCAAACCTAGGAAGCACCAACTCCCCTGACTTTAGGGCACCAACCCTAGGAAGTACCAACTCCCTTATCTTTAGGGCACCAAGCCTAGGAAGCACCAACTCCTTTAAATTACACTTACTTAGTAAAGGATATGAATCCTTCCGTGCTCCTCCCTTCCAGCCTCACTGCATAAGAATCATCAATTCTTCTTCTTGAACTCTACTTCTGTTTTGATATTCTGTTCTGGACTGTAGAGACACTTTATTCTCATTGTTATTTCTCATTTATATAATCTTCCAACCAGTGTGATATATGAAGCATTGTGTCCCTTTGTTTGGACCATTACACCTCTTCATTTTAAATTAACAATAATCTCTATTATTATTCAAACATTATCACGAAGGATTTTAATTTAGTGAGAGTGCTCTTCATAAATCGATCACTGATATGGATCGATTTCATTTTTAACTCGATCCCATGTCTCTCTGCAAATATTGCAGAAATCAAATTATGCAGAGCCGCTTCCTTCAAACCATTTACATGTGACCATATGTGTAAAAACACAGGCTTATTAATTTAAGTGATGTTCCTTAAGATAAATCATGACAACGTCCAGATCCTATCTGGTTTAACATTCCTTCTTGACCGAGATAAACTTCTCATTCTATGTGTTAAATTTCGCACAACAAATTTTCGGCACCTCTATTCCATACAACCACAGGTGGTGACCAACTGCTACACCAAATGAGTGCTTGATCACTTGTTAAGATCAACAGTCAAGTATTAATTGCACGTTGAGATGGAAGACTATCATTACTTCAGAACTTCATCCTTTGTGACTTACAACCTCTGCAATATTTCAACCTTCTGGAGTGCATTTCGCCATAGTAGATCAGATTGTTGATATTCATTCTTCCGTTAGATGGACGATCATGGATTATCCATAGGTTTCAAACAAATCAATGACCATGAATTAATCTATAGTTGAGTGGACGGTTCTCGTTTACTTCGAGAATTCAGAGCTTCGGGACTCCGACTTTTGCAGCTTTCCAACTCCTCCGAAGAGAATTTTACCCAAGTACATATTATTTATTTACTTGTAGATCAGACAATTATGTCCTATTCTTTGGTTGAGTGGACGATCTACGCAACATCAACAAGATGTTTTGTTAGTGGCCTTCTCATTGTGCGCTTTTAGGATCTCAACTGTGAATCTTCCTTCTCGACGGACGATCAGATCTTACTTCAGAGCTTCGACACTCCAGGACTCCGGGTTACTAGAAATTTGAAGTAGTTCAATCCCTCTAGAGTGTTTACCTATCAAATAAGTCATGATGCTATGATGGCTGCATGTTGTCGGTTGTTTATTACACCTTTCACTATCCTTCCATTGCACTTGATCTAAGGGTCATGATTCATTTCGGAGGATCTTGGATCAATGACCAACGTTAGTTCATGACTTTGTGCTTTAGCACTTCGACCAGTTGTTTGTGGTAGATGTTGGTTTCCCCCAAAGGACATACTCCCAGAGTGACATAACTTGTTGACGTCACTGCTGACTTGGAATTGGTCGAGTGGCTACCACGTGTCACTTATATTTGTGACTTACGTATACCTAAAATGCCAACTGGACCTTGACACTTGTCACCATTTGATTGTGCCATGTGTCCTTGTTGACGTGGTATTGATGACGTGGATCTCTTGATGTGTAACATTTCCTCCTCCTGGATCTAACGACCATAGGTTCATTTGAAGTTTCTTATTGATCTGACGGTTGTCATTACTTCGAGAATATGACACTTTTGAGACTTCTCTCTAATCCTCCCGAATTGGTGAAGTGTCGAATAGATCTATCACCATATATATTTCTTGTCTTGATCCTATGGCCTCTGTTTATTCTGGAACTCTGGGGTTCAGGAGTTCTTGGCGCATCTGCGTTGTTTATTGTTGGAGTAGGTTAAGGCCAGAGCTGACCGCGCTCTGACTAGATCAATGATTGACATGATTTCCCTGCTCTTCCTCTCATTTGATAGTTGACATAATTTCTTGACTTCGGGGCTTCGAGGTTTCAGAGGTCCAGGTAATTGTTGCTCCAATTTCCACCAAAGTTGGTCACCGCAGAAGTGGTCAACATTATGTTATCCTTTCACTAGTTTAATCCAACAGATATGACTTAATCAACCGTCGAGATGGATGGCTAGGATTTATTCGTTGATCTGTATCTCAGATTGACAATTGTTCTTAACCCGATGTGGAGATCTATGATCAGGGATGATTGTGGAGTCCCAACTAACATGACCTTTAAAACCAACTCCGAGTTCTGCAATAGAAATTGCTCATTGATAGTGGGATCGATGCCAACTGTTGATCTATTTGTGGGTGACGATCGACGTTGTGTGTGAATTGCAGAACCGAAACTTGCATGATCATTAACTCAACCCTTTGTCCCACAATGGATCTCCATCGATGATCTACCCTTAATGAGATCCGACAGTCATGACTTAATCGGATGTTGATCTGAAGGTCCTCCTTTGCAATTCCCAGATCTTACGGTCTTCGTTTGTCCCAAAAACTACATCAGTGTGTTATCACATAAACTCATTAAAGCCTTAGGGGTTGTGGTTTCTACCTAAGTCTGTATTTTTTCTTATCTCTCTTCCTTTTGCAGACCCAATCGTAAGGTTTTTCCTTTCGGCTTATAGTTTTCTTCTTTGTATGCCTGAGAAGTGTCGATCCTCAACCTTCCATTTTTCTCTTAGGCCGATCATTCCCCTCTTCATCTCTATCTCTAATCTTTTGTTTTCCCGAGCCCTCAACTAGTCATTCAAGTAAACTACACAGGACACATTCGTGAGAACCAGGTGCAACACTTGAAGCAGTCTGATATCAACTCAAATCAAGTGAGTGAGCAAGATCAAATTTTGACGGCAGAGATCCATCAGGCGAATTGGATCGACGACCATCGGGTGATCAGGATCATACATTTGCACCAAGTGTTGGCCCTTGACCAAGTTTTGAGGATCCTTGGTCATGTTTGACCTAGTTTTGGGACATCAACAGGCTTTCGAAGGCGGAGCGCAAGACGAAGCGGAGATCGTGGGATCTCGGCCCCTTTTTAGGGATTTTTGGGTTTTTGGCTTATGTAACGGGTATGAGAATGTCAATCCATGGATTTACCCATGTTTAGGCCCGATTTTGTAATGTATAAATAGAAATCTAGGCGATGTAAGTAGTGACTGATGGTTGAGTGATAGTACTGGCTATGTGCAAGAAGACGTGATTAAGACTTGCAAAGCTAAGTGCAAGTCATCTGTAGTGCTTTATTCACAGACTGTATAAGGCTATGTGCCTAGATCTACTTGGGGAAGGAGGATCTGGTGAAGTGTGCGCAGATCTCATGTTCTATGTGGAGTAGTGTTTTGATGCTTTGTGCCTGTAAGGCGCTTGACATAAGATAATAAAGGGAAGAAGAGTTGGTGGACATAGCCCGAGGGTGGGGGTGAACCACGTATATCTTGTGTTATGGTTTCTTTGTGCAATGTATTGATGTGTTTATGTGTTTACTTATTTAGATGCTTTGATATAGATGAATGATAGATAGATCTGTTGATGCTACATGCTTAATAATATGGATGAATGCTAGATCTATGTGGATGTGCTTAGTACTTGAACATACTAGATCTGGTTGAATACTGCGATGCTATGTAATTAGGGTTTTATCTATGAAGTAGATGCTGGCTGAATATTAATGAATCGTAATTGCTAAGTGCTCTGTTAAGGTGTTACAATCATAGATCTGTGTCCCAGCTAAGGTTGTAGACATTGGAGTCCTGCAACCACCCCTTCCTCTACCTCAGGTGAGACTTCATCTTCTTCATAGGTGTTGCCAAAAGGGCCAATATTTAGGGTTTTGTTGGTGCGCTGTTGTAGCTTTGAACCTCGGATCAACCCTTATGCCAACAAATGGTTTCGTTGCTGGGATCTGAAACTGTGATTGCTGGGAACTGAGGAAGAAGAAGCTATATACGAAGATCTGAACTGAAACTGTGATTGCTGGGAACTGAGGAAGAAGAAGCTTTTTGCGTAGATTTGCTGCTTGATTTGTGAAGCTCTATGTTAAGGAAGGAGGCAGATCTGAAGAAAAGAGCTAAGATCTGAGTGCTTTGTGCTCTGATAGAGGTAAGAATAGTGAAAAGTTTTAGATCTAGAAGCTTTGTTCTCTGTTGAAAGTAAGATTAGTGGAATTTTTTTTTTCAAGAGTATGGATCTAGGTATGTTTGATAAATTCTATCATATCCTGAAAACTAGGGCACAACTAGAAGAAAGAGGATTTGATATAAGTAGATCTGATAAGAATAGTGAAAGATATGTTATATCTATGCATAGAAAGAATGTTTGGACTAACCAATGGATGCAGGATCCTAGAAAGACTTTTTTTCAGGTTAGCTACTATGATCCTAGTGCGTAGTATAAGAAAGGTTGGGGATCATTTAAAAGAAAACAAGGATTAACCCTTTGTTATAGTTGCAGAAGACCGAGACATCTGGCTAAGGAATTTCCTGGTAGAAGATATAGTTTTCTTTGTTGTAAATATATGGACCATGAGGTTTTAGATTTACTTAGAATGATTGCTAAAATTGAAAAAATGGATATGAGACAAGAAGACCATGAGAAAGGTCAAGCAACTAAGACCATGGCAGAAACCTCGAAAGAATCAGAGACTGTACTATTACAGATAAAAGAAATCTTGAATGACCACAGAGATACTAATCTATCAGAGATCTTAAAAGAGAAAGATAAAATAGAAGTAAGAATAGGAGACTTCGACGTTGACTGTATTCTAGATGAGGAAACTCAGGTGAATATAATGACAAAAAGAACTTGGGAAATTTTAGGAAAGCCTGCTATGATTCCTTCATTTGGGGGAATAGGATTATTTAGAGGAAAGATGATAACCCTATGTGGAAGAATTACCCAGATATCTATGAGTGCTCATGGAACTTCGACAGAGGAATATTTTGAGGTTGTTAAATTTATTGAGAACAACGACCCATTTGCTATATTACTAGGAAAAACTTGGATTTAAAGGGATCAGGCCAGAAGAAAAGAAGAAGAAGTCTTAGAGAAGAAAATGAAAGAATTAAAAGATTTTGATGACTAGGAGGATTGCGCACTTGATTGAAGAAGAGGAGAACAAATCGAAGCTATTTATAACCAGAACTTAGATGTCAAAATTGGAAGAAAACAAGAAGACTGATAGAATACTGAAGCACCTACCCTAGATAGAGAAGAAGTATTGCCCTTGAATCCTAATAAAGAATCTCAATAGTGTGAAGTTACTATGCCAAAAGGAGATAAGAATCATAATGGAAAGAGAAATACCGAGACAAAGCTCACTGAAAAGTAGGCTAGAAAACTAAGCAAGAAGAGATCAAAGATCGAAAAGTTACAGATTGTTCTAGAGGGAACTTCACAGAAGGAAAATTTACAAAACTGGAACTTCGTCGGGATATCAGAACAACGTCACATGGCACTTCGCCATGGTGAAGAAATATAGTCGTTGGGAACAGTATAACCATTAGACCGATACCCTGAACAGATAGAACGACATTTATGGTCAAAAAGCCCGCCATCAGACCATTGGGACCGTGTCGTAATGGACTGAACTGAATGAATGAAGGCTTCTCGCCCGTTGGAGAGATCCATTGCCTAGTTATATACTTATTCTGTTGAACCTTGCACCGAGAAATTTTTTGCCAACCATGATTATCTGAGCCTGCAGATTAGTTGATTTCACATAGTGATCATCGCGCTATCACCATCCATCCTGTTGCATTTAGCAGTTATTCTTCAAACCCGAGATATTCAACCATGAGCGTATATGTTTGAAGAACTTAGCACAGTCGAAGAGTCTATGAAGGAGGTACTCATCGACCTCGTGACTGAAAGAATAATGTATAAAAGAGTAATGTCTGTGGGTATACAAGTGTCATTGACGAGAGGAGTGCAAGCCTCTCTGTCGAATGCTCGCAAATCTAGGCCATCCTAACCAACAGTGGAAAAGAGAACCAAGCACAGAGATGACCTAGCAAATGTGAAGCTAATCCCAACCATATAACTCGACTACATCCCGCTCTAGCCGGTGCAATGAGTCGTGATAGTGTGCCGAGATATTTTGAGTACATCATGGTTACTGCATACCTCCTGAAGGGATACACATAGTTAGAGCATAGTAGGACAAGATCGCAACATTGAAATTCAACGACTTCAACTTAGGAGACCACAAGAACCATAGTATGCTCACCCCATATAAATACTTGACTAGGATGAAGGGTAAGAACTCGAAAATAATCCCCCAGCCGTGGACGATGAACCTCGCACAATCCACCCTGTTGAATGTAATGAAAATACCACACTTTGGAAGGCACCAGGAAGTTAACGCCTATGTCAAGATCCTACTTTCATGTTACCATGGTTGCTATTTATGGCTAGACCATCGTACCACAGTCGATCTTACGCTGATCCATAGGATCACCAGATTAAGTATGCAAGGACTTAACTCATGAGACTTCAATCCAGGGAAAGCCCTCAGACCGCGCGTTATCATAGAAGATCAAGGATACATATGACGATATTGAGAAGGGGACCCGAGGCTACAAGGTATCTTCCATCCAAAATGGCGCAGTGCGCCTAGCATACAAATTAATTGCAGGAAATCTAGTAAGGAAGAACAGATCCATGCAGGTCACAGGCTTTGTCATTGACCTTGTAGGGAAATGCATGGAAGGGGTATAGATGAACTAGGTGAAGTACCTAGTTAATTAGCTGGAATTAGACTTTCGTGAAGCATAAGATCAGGGCTACGAGTTCCACTTTAGCTGGCTCCTTATACGTATCCCGTTTGTTGCTTGGGAGATGTCGGAAGGTGAGACCTTCTTGGACATTGAGTCATTTGAGCCGCTTGCTATGAAGTTCACCATGCTCTAGTACTCGAGCGATATGGGTAAATAGTGGCAGTCGAACACAGTATTTCACACTTACTATATCCAACTGAAGAGGGCTATCAAAGATGAACCTCACATGATGCCAAACACCCTACAATGGTTCCAACCCCTCATGAAGTTCCATGCAGATTGACACTTCATCTATATTACTACGCAAGTAGATGAACATAAGGAGGAGCTTCATTTGTACTACAATCTCACAGAAGAGGACCTTGAGGAGATAACTAAGGACTAGTCAGTAGACTTGATGGCACAGGCGAGTTTTAGCCACACCTCTACTCACCCGCTCTCAGGATCGATCTAAATTCCTCATGCGAGCCAAATTAGCTCCTCTGATTCCCTGCTGGAATCCCTGATGAAACCTGATCCACAGGTCCTTTCTTTACCCACATGGCCTTCTGCCCATGACCGCACTCTTTTCCTGATCTTAATTTCAGGTTTTCGTCTTCCCCGTCGTCAAGAGTTCTTTACCTCTTGAATCCCCGATCACCGATGAGCTCTCTTCCGGTCTTAGCCCCTCCTGGCTATGCCCTCTGGTCCATATGACCGCTCTCCATAAGACCGCAACCTTATATCCTCCTTTTGGGGTTTTGGGCTTCAAAATCCCGACACGCTCCAATTCTCGTTAGCCCTCTAGGCTAGGCTCTAGTCCACATGACCTTCCCCCCTATATGAACGCAACCATACTTCCTCATCGGGGTTTCGGACTTTTCAATGCCAAAATGCAATTGTCCTCAGGATTCACGATCCTTTGAATCCCGATGCACCCTTTACGTGTTAGCCTTCTTGGCTAGGCTCCTGGCCCACATGACCACTATCCCCATGACCGCAGTATTATCCCTTGTCGAGGCTACGGGGTTTTCAATGCCAAAATGCATTAGCTCACAGGATTCCCGATCCTTCGAATCCCGACTCTTCGCTATGCTGATAGTTGGCCCCCACAATGGCGCTTCCCACTTCTCTGATATGCTGAYAGCTGGCTCCCACTTATCGGGGTTCTGGACTTCATGATTCCAAAATGCATAAACACCTTGTCATCGGGATTCCCGATATCCCGATGACCCAAAYGTCGATCAACAACTTCCTATCGAGACTTTCCCCGATGGCGCCAATTGTTGTCATGCATCCTCCTCTAATGGACGGTCATGATCTCTCCAGGGTTTCGAGACTTGTGATGTCCCAACTTTTTCAACCTCAGGAACTCCGATTTCCCGATGCTTAATATCCCGACTCTCTCCGGATTTCTGACACCTGTCTCCCCAAATGGATGACTTAGATTATGTGTTAGGGTTTTCACTATGGACTTACCCGATCTCCTATCCACGGGAATGTCGATATCCCAACTCCCGACGCCTCAATCTCTGCCATGTGTCTCCGCTAACGGACGATCCAGATCTTCCTGGTGTTTTTTCCTATGGAAATTCCCGATCTCATGTCATCGAGACTCCCGATATCACGATGGCTGAAGTCCTGATGGTAAACCTCGTGCAGCTGCTGGCCAATCTTACGGCTGACGAGAAATTTGTTCAAGATTTGATAGTTCAGATCCGTCCTTCTTGTGCGCTCCTCCAGAGGCTAAACTCTGATCATCCTCTCCCGATCCAACGGCTGACGGGATTCTGTGTGAACATCCGACGGTCCACAATCTCCTCTCCTGCACACACTCCAGAGACTAAACTCCGAGCATCTTCTCCTGATCCAACAACTGACGGGACTTTGAATGAGATCCAACGACTGTCGATCTCCCCTTTCTGTACGCTCCTCCTGAGCTCCTCCTGGATGTAAAAACCAACGGTCCAGATTTCTTTTCTCTGCTGATCCGATGGCTGTTGTTGCTCCTCTTGAGCTGCTGCACTTTCTTCCGGTGCTTGGAAGAATTTCAAGTCCTCCAAAGGCCTCAACCTTTGCTCCCTTTTTTCCTCTGCCAGCTTCACGACTGTGAGTTCCACTACGCGCGTATGAAAATACTGTCCCTCTTGAGTTTTGGGAACTTTGAACTCTCCAAAGAGTTCCTCAGCCTCTGCACTCCTTGCAGCCCGACTCTGTGCGTGAAAGTACTCACCCTCCTGAGCTTCTGTGCCCTAATCCTCAAGGGAATTTCAGACTCCTACGCCACTACAGGGTCTTCACACACCCAAAGTGCTATCTCTCCTGAGCTTCTCAAATGCTCAGACCCCTACGAGAATTTACCCTTCTCCCCTTCTCCTACAGATGGAGAATGTAACGGCCTCCTGGCTTTCTGTTTGCTCAAGCAACCTCTTGCTGAGCCTATCAGGGTGTCCATCAACCCTGTGAAGATCCCTCAGTGGATTCTTCTCCAAAATACAGAACTCAAAGAGTTCTCTTCTCTCCTCTGTGCCTGTTTGCACATTGACTCAAATGCCCTCCTGGTAGAGTATCTACTCCCAGAACGTTCAACAGTTCTGTCCTCTTGTGCACCTATGCACTCACTCGATTCCCACCTGGCAGAGCTCTTAGAATCTTCAGTGATTCTGGTTGTTCTGAACTCACAACATAGTTCTTCTAACTGCACCCTGTTCCTGTGCTCAATGTCCACCTGACAGAGCTCTACAGAACTCAAAGCTAAGTTTTGTCTGCAACTGTGTCTCTCATACACAGCCTTGCCTCCAAGGTATTCAACAACCTTGAGGTCTTCTCCAGAGTTTTTGATTCCAGTCCCTGTGCCGCAGCATGTCTTTGTCTGAACCCGCAGTGTTTAGAAATGCAACCTCTGTGCACGACTATCAGAACCCGTAACGTTCTATCACACCCTCCTGGTGTGAAGCCTTAAAGACCTTCAACCCTGAAATCAAACACACTCCTGCAAATGCACAGCTACAGTATACATCTACAGCATAAAATAACACTCATAGACATTCACATAACACAGAATACATGTAGGAAAAACTGCTCCTTGTATTAAAATGGCAAATGCCTGTATTTACAAGGTGTTCTCGAGCTCTCTCTGGCTCTTCTCTTCTCCACTTTGACTAACTACTAAAATGAGATATGAAAATCTCTTTTACCTGAGGGGGCTCTTCGAGCGCTTCCCTCCAATCTACCTACCCTATTTAATTACATTGAATGGGCTGTCTAGTCCGCATTTGGATCTAGATCTAAGCCTTACAAACATTTAAGGCCGATCCTATCTACAGCCTGCACAAAGGCACGGTTTCCCAGCTCAACAATTTACAACATTAAATTACATTCAATTCAAATTTCAAATGAGGCTGCGCCTCTCTTCAGCTTTGAATGCATGCGCTCGACGTGGCTGGCTGGCTAGCTGGCTGACATGGAGAGATGCTCCTACATCAAACTCCTCAGCTGCAAAATTCATGAGCTCCTACTCATGAGCTTCCCATCTTAGCTGTTGGAAATCCTCCTGGATCCCAAACAAATATCTGGAGCTTCCCATCTTCTCCATTCTTTTGCTGCTGCTGCTGCTGCTTCTCTTCTGCCTAGCCTCTCCTCACTGGCAGTCTCTGCTAATCGGATCATTAGCTCCATGATCTCTTCGATCACCTTGTCCAGCTGCTCCCATGGCTGGTTCTGTTCATGCAGTCTCCTTAGCTGAAAATGTTTTTGGCACATGGGCAGATCACTGAAATCTCCCATGCCTTCTTCATCAGTCTCCAACTTTACCTGTTGGATGTGCACGCTCTGCACTTTCACCCTCTCTTCCAGGACTTCAATATGTTCCCACATATCAGCAAAGAAAATGTTGTCTGCTTCTTCTTCTGCTACTGCTGCAAACTCCCAGGTTGCAGTCTTTTCAGTCCCTCGGTTGAAAATATTGAGCCATTCCTCAGAATGCTCATCATCCTCTCCTACTTCTTCTGCTGTTAGCTTCAGTGCTACAGCTTCCTCAGCTTCCTGGCTGAATATGTTGAGACATTCCTCTGAATGCTCATTTTCTTCTTCTTCTTGGGCAGCTTCCAAAGTCTGCTCCAATTCCCCTTTTTTCCTGACAGTCACAGCTGACTATTCTGTAGCTGTTGCTACACTTGCAACACAGATTTCTGCCTCCTCTTGGGCAAGTGGTAGGAATATCTGAATTTCCCCAATCATCAGAAGATCCCTCAGATCCTCCTCTTCTTTCAACTACACATGCTGATCTAAATTCATTTCCGAGCTCACCTACTCTGTCAGCTCCTCAAGCTAATTCCAACTCACCTATGAGTTTATGAGACCCACAGATAGTCTCATCTGCTCATCCCTGCCCACCTGGCAATATGGGATGCTTCTGCTACTCTCCTGGCAGACTATGAGATCAACCGATCCCATCTTCATCAACACTCCTTGCTAAATTGAACTCACCTCCGAGTCCATGAGACTTTCAGACAGTATCGAATGCTCATCTCTGCCCACCTGATAGTTTGAGATGCTTCCGCTGCCCTCCTGACAATCTTCAAGATCCCGCAGCGATCTCATATCATTTCCTAGCTGGCAATCTGAAACTCCTTGGCTGTCCTCATGACAGTGTCTGAGATCCCGCAGTGATCTCATGTCATTGCCCACCTAGCAATCTGGAATTTCCTCTCTTCCCTCCTAGCAGTGCTTGAGATCTTCAAATGATCCCATTTCAAATTCTTCATCATCAAGACCTCTCCTAGTCTCTGGTTCACATACTTGAATCATCTCCTCTTCTGGTCCATCGAGGTTTTCAGCATACCTCAACCATCTTTTTAACAACCTCCGCTGCCCTCTGACCATCAACTCCTTGACTGGCCATTTTGATTTCGGCTTCCTCATGGGCCATTCATGCATCCATCTCAACCTCTTATCCTGCCGCATCCGCAGTTCGAGCTTTTCTATGTCCGCCTTTAATTCATAAAGCTCTTTATCCATCTCTCTATCCATTTCTGCAAGCTTTTCTGCCTTTCTTTTCTTCCCAACATGCCTATGGCCTTCAGTAACCATGGTGCTATCTTTGTCTGCTTTCCTAGTGAACCTGCTGCTGCCACTCTGCACTAAGAGTTCTACCAACTTCATCTTACAGCCTCCCTGACTGCCTTCTTGATTGCTGCCTATCTACAAACAATCGCCACAGAGTCTCCAACGCTTTGTTTTCTCCCTCTGCTTGAAATATACAAACAGAGTTCTAGCTCTGATACCATCTTGATGGCGTAGGCGAGTTTTAGCCACACCTCTACTAACCCACTCTCAAGATCAATCTAAATTCCTCATGCGAGCCGAATTATCTCCTCTAATTCCCTACTGGAATCCCTGATGAAACCCGATCCACAGGTCCTTTCTTTACCCACACAACCTTCTGCACATGACCGCACTCTTTTCCTGATCTTAATTTTAGGTTTTCATCTTCCCCGTCGTCAAGAGTTCTTTACCTCTTGAATCCCCGATCACCGATGAACTCTCTTCTGGTCTTAGCCCCTCCTGGATATGCCCTCTGGTCCATATGACTGCTCTCCATAAGATCGCAGCCTTATATCCTCCTTTCAGGGTTTTGGGCTTCAAAATCCTGACATGCTCCAATTCCCCTTAGCTCTCTAGGCTAATCTCTAGTCCACATGACCTTCCCCCCTATATGACCGCAGCCATACTTCCTCATCCAGGTTTTGGACTTTTCAATGCCAAAATGAAATCGTCCTCAGGATTCATGATCCTTCGAATCCTGATGCACCCTTTATGCGTTAGCCTTCCTGGCTAGGCTTCTGGCCCACATGACCACTATCCCCATGACCGCAGTCTTATCCCTCGTCGGGGCTACAATTTTTTCAATGCCAAAATGCATTAGCTCATGGGATTCTAGATCCTTCGAATCCCGTCTCTCCACTATGCTGACAGCTAGCCCCCACAATGGTGCTTCCCACTTCTCTGATATGCTGACAGCTGGCTCCCACTTGTTGGGGTTCCGGACTTCGCAATTCCAAAATGCATAAACACCTTGTCACCGAGATTCCGGATATCCCAGTGACCCAAACGCCGATCAACAACTTCCTGTCGAGACTTTCCCCGATGGTGCCGATTGCTGTCACGCGTGCTCCTCTGATGGACGGTCACGATCTCTCCAGGGTTTTGAGATTTGTGATGTCCCAACTTTTTCGACTTTAGGAACTCCGATTTCCCGAAGCCTAATATCTCGACTCTCTCCGGATTTCTGACACCTGTCTCCCCAAATGGATGGCTCAGATTATGTGTCGGGGTTTTCACTATGGACTTACCCGATCTCCTATCCACAGGAATGCCAATATCCTGACTCCCGACGCCTCGATCTCTGCCACGTGTCACCGCTAACAGACGGTCCAGATCTTCCCGACGTTTTTTCCTATGGAAATTCCCGATCTCATGTCATCGAGACTCCCGATATCACAATGGCTGAAGTCCCGATGGTAAACCTCGTGTAGCTCCTGGCCAATCTGACGACTGACGGGAATTTTTTTCAAGATCTGACAGTTCAGATCCGTCCTTCTTGTGTGCTCCTCCAAAGGCTAAACTCTGATCATCCTCTCCCGATCCAACGACTGATAGGATTCTGTGTGAACATCCGACGGTCCACAATCTCCTCTCCTGCGCATACTCCAAAGACTAAACTCCGAGCATCTTCTCCCGATCCAATGGCTGTCGATCTCCCCCTTCTGTACGCTCCTCCTGAGCTCCTCCTAGACGTAAAATCCAATGGTCTAGATTTCTTTTCTCCACCGATCCGACGACTGTCGTTGCTCCTCTTGAGCTACTACGCTTTCTTCCAGTGCTTGGAAGAATTTCAAGTCATCCAAAGGCGTCAACCTTTGCTCCCTTTTTTCCTTTGCGAGCTTCACGACTGTGAGTTCCGCTGCGCGCCTATGAAAATGCTATCCCTCCTGAGTTTTGGGAACTTTGAACTCTCCAAAGAGTTCCTCAGCCTCTGCACTCCTTGTAGCCCGACTCTATGCGTGAAATCACTCACCCTCCTGAGCTTCTGCGCCTGAATCCTCAAGGGACTTTCGGACTCCTATGCCACTACAGGGTCTTCACGCACCCAAAGTGCTATCTCTCCTGAGCTTCTCAAATGCTCAGACCCCTACGGGATTTTACCCTTCTCCCCTTCTCCTGCAGATGGAGAATGTAACGGCCTCCTGGCTTTCTGTTTTCTCAAGCAACCTCTTGCTGAGCCTATCAGGGTGTTGAGCAACCCTGTGAAGATCCCTCGGTGGATTCTTCTCCAAAATATAGAACTCAAAGAGTTCTCTTCTCTCCTATGTGCCTGTCTGCACACTGACTCAAATGCCCTCCTGGAAGAGTATCTACTCCTAGAACGTTCAACAGTTCTATCCTCTTGTGCACCTATGCACTCGCTCGATGCCCACCTGGCAGAGCTCTCAGAATCCTCAGTGATTCTGGTTCTTCTAAACTCACAACAGATTTCTTCCAACTGCACCCTGTGCCTGTGCTCAATGTCCACCTGGCAGAGCTCTACAGAACTCAAAGCTAAGTTCTGTCTGCAACTGTGTCTCTCATACACAACCTTGCCTCCAAGGTATTCAACAACCTTGAGGTCTTCTCCTGAGTTGTTGATTCCAGTCCCTGTGCCACATCATGTCTTTGTCTGAACCCGCAGTGTTCAAAAATGTAACCTCTGTGCACAGCTATCAGAACCCGCAATGTTCTATCACACCCTCCTGGTGTGAAGCCTCAAAGACCTTCAACCCTGAAATAAAACAAACTCCTGCAAATGCACAACTACAGTATACATCTACAGTATAAAATAACACTCACCGACATTCACATAACACAGAATACATGTAGAAAAAACTGCTCCTTGTATTAAAATGACAAATGCCTGTATTTACAAGGTGTTCTCGAGCTCTCTCTGGCTCTTCTCTTCTCCACTTTGACTAACTACTAAAATGAGATATGAAAATCTCTTTTACCTGAGGGGGCTCTTCGAGCGCTTCCCTCCAATATACCTACTCTATTTAAGTACATTTAATGATCTATCTTGTCCACATCTGGATCTAGATCTCAGCCTTACAAACATTTAAGGCCGATCCTATCTACAGCCTGCACAAAGGCACGGCTTCCCAGCTCAATAGATTACAACATTAAATTACATTCAATTCAAATTTCAAATGAGGCTATGCCTCTCTTCAGCTTTGAATGCGTGCGCTTGACGTGGCTGGCTGGATGGCTAGATGACATGGAGAGATGCTCCTGCATCAAGACTTCCTTATCCCCGCTAACCCTATAGAGATGTCTGATCACAAACTTGACAGCCTGGAGGCCGCTCACAAAGAACATGACACACCTAGAACCAATAGAAGGAAGAAGACTATATAATTCCAAGACTTAATCAATGCCTTAGAAAAGACTGCTTCAGTATCACCTGACCGAGGAGGTGATGACAAAGTAGAAGAGATAAATGGAAAAGAAGATGAGCATAAGTAAGGTGAAGTAACACTACCTAGAGATGAGGCTGATCCCATGAAGAAGAGGAAGGTTTCTCCCCCGAAACCCTCTTCTCGAAAGAAATCCAGAGCCACCTTGACCAAGATGCAGACTGTGCTCACTGTTGATGACTTTGAATTCATCATCGCAGCTGTAAACGTTGCCTTGTAGGAAATCTTGTAGAAATAGGAAGCCAAGAAGGAGGAGATGTATGATAGAATCGAGGTCGAACTCCGAGGGGTTTAGCATGCCCTTCAGTCTAGTCACGCAGTGTCCACTACACCCTTGCCATCGGAAGAACTAGAGTTGGGAGATGAGCTAGCCCAACTCTACTAACTAGCTGATGTGACCGAAGCTCACCTTCGTCATGCACAAGAAGAAAATGAACAAGCCACCCAGGCTCTGAAGAAAGTGAAAGAAGTACTTGTAGAACAATTCTGACTTGCAGAGAAGGAGAAGGTTGCTCTCCAGACAAAGATTGAAGAGGATAAAGCACAAATTCAACAAGAAAAATAACACTTGCTCCCAGAGAAACTTGAAGTGAAAGAAGCAGTCAAGAGAGCACTCTGCTCTATGACAAGCTTAGAGACAAAGGCAAAAGACTTCGTCGAGCATCAAGTAGAGTAGCTCGCGGAAGCTATCCTGCAACTACAACAAATAATAACAGACTTAGAGCTCCGTACAGTGCCCAACACTTCGCAGGAGGTGAAGGATCAAAGAGAAGCAACTTCCTGAACCAAAGTTGAGAGAATAAAGGCCCTTGCCATGGAATTTAAAAAACTAAGTGATCATAGTGCATAGACTTATGAATAACTCACCGAGAATCCAGAATTGAAGGCACTGGAGTCACAACTCTAGGAGGCAAAGCAACAAGTAGAAACAATACAAGTGCAATTGGAGCCCCTGTAAGTTGTCGAAAGGATGAAATGATCCCAGGAGAAGCACAACGCTCAACAACAGTTCCACACCATTCAAAGCATAGTCATGGAAGTGACCCAGAGGCTCCAATCTATAGAGGATGAAGCTTGCCAACTGTTCTTAGAGATCGAAGGCCGAGGACCAGAACTGAAGCAAGTCATCACTATAGTTGAACATTGCTTAGAGGGACCTATCAACGAAGAGGTCATCCAAAAGTTCACTGAGTAGGAGGCCCTGGAACAACAACAAGTCGAAGCATCTCGAACCAAGCTCGAGACTTTTGAGGCATAATTGCCCAGATCAGAGTGTCTCAGGACGAGTCACAGGTGATTGTTGGGGGCTTGTTGGCCATTGACCAAGTTTTGAGGATCCTTGGTCATGTTTGACCTAGTTTTGGGACATTGACAAGATGTTGAAGACGGAGCGCAATATGAAGCGGAGATCGTGGGATCTCGGCCCCTTTTTAGGGCTTTTTGGGTTTTGGGCTTATGTAGCGAGTATGGGAATGTCGGCCCATGGTTTTACCCATGTTTAAGCCCGATTTTGTAATGTATAAATAGAAATCTAGGTGATGTAAGTAACGACCGATAACTGAGTGCTAGTATTGGCTATGTGCAAGAAGACGTGATTAAGACTTGCACAGCTAAGTGCAAGTCATATGTAGTGCTTTGTGTGTATACTGTGTAAGGCTCTGTGCCTAGATATACTTGGGGAAGGAGGATTCGGCGAAGTGCGCACAGATCTCCTGTCCTATGTGGAGTAGTGTTTTGATGATTTGTGCCTATAAGACACTTGGCAGAAGATAATAAAGGGAATAAGAGTTGGTGGACATAGCCCCTGGGTGGGGGTGAACCACATATACCTTGTGTTATGGTTTCTTTGTGCAATGTATTGATCTATTTACTTGTTTATATGATTTGATATAGATGAATGATAGATAGATCTGTTGATGCTACGTGCTTAATAATATGGATGAATGCTAGATCTATGTGGATGTGCTTAGTGCTTGAACATACTAGATCTGGTTGAATAATGCGATGCTTTGTAATTAGGGTTTTGTCTGCGAAGTAGATGTTGGTTGAATATTAATGAATTATAATTGCTAAGTTCTCTGTTAAGGTGTTACAATCACAGATCTATGTCCTAGCTAAGGTTGCAGACACTGGAGTCCTGCAACCACCCCTGCCTCTACCTCAGGTGAGACTTCATTTTCTTCGCAGGTGTTGTCGGAAGGGTCGATAGTTAGGGTTTTGTTGGTGCATTGTTGTAGCATTGAACCCCGAGTTTTGTTACTAGATCTGGTTGAATACTCTGATGCTTTGTAATTAGGGTTTAGTTTGCGAAGTAGATGCTGCCTGAATATTAATGAATCATAATTGCTAAGTGCTTTGTTAATGTGTTACAATCACAGATTTGTGTCCCAGCTAAGGTTGCAGACACTGGAGTCTTGCAACCACCCCTACCTCTACCTCGGGTGAGACTTCATCTCCTTTGCAGGTGTTGCTGAAAGCGTCGGTAGTTAGGGTTTTGTTGGTGCATTGTTGTAGCGTTGAACCCTGGGTCTACCTCTGTGCCAACACCAAGTATAGCATCAAAAAGAGGTCTAAAATTGCAAGGTCACTCCTAGCCGTTGGTACGGGGAAGGAAGTGTGGCACAAGATTAACATTTCGTGGTTTTGCAAGATGGAGAGGTTAAAGAGAAAAGTCATCAGAACTTACGAAATGCGAAATCACGATAAGATCGTAGCCATTGATCAAAGGAGAGATCGGGACCGATGGATCAACTTTTCACGATTTCGTGAGTCGGGAAAAGTAGGAGGGTAGAGTCTTGAAGACTCGTGACATGCGAAGTCCTGAAATGATATTGACTGTCTATTCCAGAAAGACACGTGGCGCAGGATCAGTATGGAGAAAGTTGTTTCAGGGGAGTTGAAGTGAGAAATGTCGACGACCCAAGGTCCAATGCAAAGGGATACACGTCGCCCAATCCAAGCAATTGCGTTTTCATGATTCATAAATTTCAACAGGATCACAATGCAAGATCGCAAAAAACGAAATCCCGAAGCACTTGGGAATTAGGCACACGGTCGTAGCCTAGGGTTAGATGAAAAGGAGTTGTGCAAAGGATCAAAGTGTCAGATTCGGTAACATAGAAATATTTGCATGACTTCAAGGTGCCATAATTTACTCGAAGGAGTTGTCAGCTCACCTAGGACATTCATGGGTATCAGGCCTCGCCCTGATCCTAACAAAAGTAGTTAATGAAAATGGGGAAGGTGGTTGAAACCTTGTTTCACCACATAAATATAAAGCATGGAAGAACTAGCCATAGGAGCAGACTGTTAGCCCAAAGTTCCCATGTCAGCGGATTCTCCTGCAAATCCCATACTGATCTAAGATCACGTCTTACAGAAGAAGATACATACATAAAGATTTGAATGTAATAGCCAGGTCACATGTCTCATGGTTGCGAATTGTTCTGAGTATAAATACTCAGTTTTGATATTTTGTTATGGTTGATGGTTGAGCTAAGCTCCCGCATTGTAAAGTTTTAATGAATCCTCTAGTTCTTTGGTTATGAGTTTCCTTTTGAGACTTCTTGTTTATTGAAAGTTAGCTTTCCTATCATCTCTTTTTCTTTTGATATTGAAGACTCGGGCATGGGTGATCCAGTCAAGTTGTTGTGACTTTCTTGTAATGTATGTTTGATTGCAATATTGTTCTGACTTTTTCAGTTTCTTGAAGTTTTGGGTTCAAGAAGATCTTTTATTCAGATCTTTTCCTCCTTAGGCTGTTGGAAGACTCGACATCCATAGCAGACCTCTACATTTCCTCACCTATTCTCCCCCCTAATCACACTTTACTACGACTTACTGACTGAAGTTAGATCAATACCTCATCTAGTTATGCATGCCAACCCAATGTTTTTGAGTTAAAGGGTTATAATCCCGTGACTACATCGATTAGACCACTCTTAAATTTATTCATTGTGACATAAAACTAATGGGTACTTGGMTTACCTCTTCCACAATTCAAAGGTGACTTCTAGTGCTAACATTTTTGGCGCTGTTGCTAGGGATGAAATTGAAGATTCTCCTTAGGATTGAACGACAAAGCTTACTAGTTCTGAAGGTGCCACAAAACTTAGTACATCAAAGATTGCAACTGTGCACCTGGCGACTCCATTRTGGTGACTCCATTGATGAAAATCCACTGGAGACTCCATTGTTTTAGCTGTCACTTCTAGAGGTAGACACACGAGGTCTACTCCATAGTTTCCTTTAGCAACATCTGAAGTTGACCAAGGGAAAATTGTTAGAAAGGGAAAGGCCTCTCGAGAACATACTTCTATTGCTGAGCCACGTATTTCTGATGATTTTCACTGTCCTCCTTTAGAAACTCCGATTTCTGCTTCTCATTCTCCTATTATACCATCTGTTGGAGTTTCCCGAAGTTTAAAGTTTGGGAGTGTTTCTGTTGAGTTTTTCCCTCCCGGTCTAGATTTGAAGGGAGAAATCCTTGTCACTCCTCTCTCCCATGAATTTTTACCTTGGTCTAGACCCTAGACCTCCGAAGATTTTCCCACTCCATGTTTTATCACTCCTCCTCTCGTTAGATTTACTGATTATGAAGAAAAGGAATCCTCTTTTCCTCCAAACCCTGTAGCCTTTTCTCCAAATCCTCTGATGTTTCCGTTTCCTCTAGGAAGATTAGTTCTAGTTTCCTATGTTTGAACCCCTTCCCCTCCTAGTTCTCCTCCACCTATCATCCCTATGGTAGGTTCCAATCCTCCTAGGAACAAAATGGATGCCATAGTGGCTACAAGATATGTCCTCTAGTCCTACCTCAACCAATGAATGCTCTCCCTGGTGGAGATTACCTAAAGTATATGCCCAAGTTCATGGGAGAAGAAGACATAACTGTTGAAGAACACCTTGCTACCTTCCACAGTTATGCAGACAATCTGAATATTAAAAATGAGGACGTTTGGATGAGAGTCTCTGTCCAAAGACTTGATGGTGAGGCTAGGAAATGGTTTAGAGGGTTGACCCCTAGATCCATTACTAGGATTGAGGCCCTAGATGATTTTTTCTTGAGGCAATGGGGGGATAAAAATGATTTTATGTATTATGTCATGGGGTTCGGGTCACTGAAGAGAAAAGAGGGAGAATCTGTCTCTGAATTCTTCAAAAGATTCAACAAAATGTACAATAAGATCCCTGTTGAGATAAATCCTATAGAAGCCTCTGACAAAATTACCTATTCTAGTGATTTTGACCATGACTTCTGCCTCTTTTTAAGAGAGAGAAGAGTTACTTCATTGGATCATATGAAATATGCAGCCCTGGAAGTAGAGTCTAACATATTGGCAGTTAACCAAATCAGGAATAAGTCTAATAGGGACACTCCAAGGAGAAGAGTTGAAGCCTCAACCTCTAGTTCCTCTACTCCCCCCCCTCAAATGGATGAAGTAACTAAGTTACTAAAATCACTTTCAACTAGAATGGAAAGATTGGAAGTAGAGGGGAAGCAGACATACATAAATCCTCAAAATGTTGATAACATAGACAACTTCAAGAGGCTGAATAAAAAGTCTCCTTAGATTATACAGAGGAACAGAGATAAAGACGATCATAAATTCCTGATCCCTCTTCAAAACAACCTTGTTGTGGATGAGGGCAGAAAAGAAGAAGATCTCGATCTAGAAATCCATTATCTTGAAGACACATCCTCTTCTCCTCACTTAAATCAGTCAGCATACGAGGAGTCTCTCATGCACGGCCAATTAAATGAGTTGAGCAAGGTGGACAAGGCCAACTACAACCCAAATAGATACAACCTCGGGTCTAAAAATAAAGAAGGAAAGCCTAATATTCTTGATCATCCTACCAAAGTTGAAAAGCCTACCAAAGTTGTAGCAGATGACAACAAAGGTAAGAAGATTCAAACTCCCCCACTAGTAGCCAAAGATCCTATCCTGGAAGTGAGAGAAATTCTAAAGCCCCCCTCCTCTTTCAACTTTGAGCACGAAATTCAAAAAATCAGGATCCCCATCCCCCTTTCAGAACTAGTCAAGTACAAAGATTTCAATAAATCCCTCTCCAAACTGTTGCAACCTGTTGACGGGAGAAATTGTCCGTCCGTCAATTGAGAGAGTGGAACCGGTCCAGGGTTGTCTAAATAACCCAAGCCTTTTGGAATGAACCACCCTGACGGGTTTAACAACTCCATTGGCCGCTCTAAGGTCCTAAGAAAAACCAAAGAGAAAACTAACCTAAACTAACTAATCTATCTAAAACAAATAAAACAAACTAAACTAACTAAAACTAATAAAACAAACTAAACTAACTAAAACTAATAAAACAAACTAAAACTAAATACAACAAACTAAACTAACTAATAAATAAATACAAACTAATACACTAATCTAATTAAAACAAACTACTATATAAACTAAAACTAAATACAAATTACACTAACTATTCTACTAATTACTATTACACTAACTCTACTAATTAAACGTCTAGCTACTAGTTATAATATAGCTTATTCACAAATATACAGTATACAGAACTGGCAGATTTAAATAAAACCTGTAAAACTCATATGCTTTCTGTCCTAAGACAGCCAGAGATATTTTTGGTTTTTTGATTTTATGAATAAGAAATAAAATTTACTGAAATTAAATGATCTAATATATTTACTGAAATTAAACAATTTAATATACTAACTCTAACTAAACTAATATCTGAACTAAACTACTAATAAAAACAGTAAACAAACAAGCGACTAACTGACCTAGAAGCGCTCCTAATTTGTCCTGCGTATGATGACTTCGAAGCTGGTCGGAGGAAGTAAACTCGCACCGGATAATCCAAAAGCTTCTCGTAAACGATAAGCTGCGCTTCCCTTTGAGTTGTTTACAGGACAAACAAGACATAAAAAATCATAACAATTATATAATTTATAGATCTCTGCAATAAGTAAAACCTGTTATGCAAAAACTTATATTTAATAATTCAACTTATGAAGAAGAGAAATCTGTCGTTCACAAACTGAATCTAGCAATTGCTATGTTTTTATGTGCTGGAAGAAATCAGATATAGATTACAGTGATTAAATTATATCATTTGCACATGATTAAGATAGCTAAAGTAGTCATTAACCAGATACAAATTGATATACACAACATGAAACAAAATGTTGATATAATGAGAAGCTAAAGCTGTAACAAAACACCAAATTCTGCCTCAGTCTGTATTAAAACTCCATATCCTTGTTCTCCCACGAATGAGGATGAACATTATTACAAAAATCATAAGTATATATAAGTCTCTCCACAGGGTAAAACTTCCCTGTGGATATTATCAAACTGTTTTACATAATTTGGGAAGATATTCCCAAAATCAGCTAAACTAGGAAACTAAAATGCAAGTGAAATATTCCAAATATCTCCTAACTGCTCATCAAATCCACTGCAATTTCGAATTCATCTGCAATAGACCAAAAATATCAAGTTAGAAAGATATTTCATTAAAAAAACAATAAAAATATAATCCTACAGACTTAGCTACAGAATCATCTGATTTTGTAGCTAGTCTAAAATAACATGCAGGATCAGAATAAAAATCAAATCAAATCTTTTTAAAAGAATCAAATCCAATTTTCTTTCAATGAACATTAAAAACGAGTCACTAATGATTCAAATGATTTTATCATTCAAATTAAACAAAATCGACAGTGATTCAAACAAAAACAGGGGTAAGAATACTCTGTTTTCCAGTTACCATAAAATCAGGTCGAACAGTAACAAGACTGTCCCATATCCAATTAAAATCAAATAGGATCAAAATCCAATAACCAAATAGAGATACAAGCATGCTCTGTTTCGATTGCCATCATAGTCGGTTAGACATAATCGAAACCAAACAGTTTTACAAATCGTTTCACATCCAATTCGAAAGTAGTGCAATCAAGCAAATCATATGCAACGTTGTGTTTTTCCAAAACAGAAGATACGATCAGATCAAGATAGAATCGTTTTACAATTGTTATAACTGTTATGACATTAAATGGTTCGTGCCACAGGTAAATTAATTCAAACAAATACGAGGATCAATTCATGCAAAATCATAACCAGATTGATTCGACTTTGACCACAATCACGATAGAATTGACATAAGTGATAATTGATAAAATGTGCATATAAGCTCGATTTGATTTGAACGAAATCAATAATTCCAAAAAAATCGCGACTGGGTTTAATATAGAAACAAATCATGAATTCAATCTCGTTTGAAAAAACCAATTGAAACAACATATCCATCACAAATACGAATCCAACAGATAACAGGGTCAAGCTAACAATAAACCAATACGAAGTAACCGGCTGGGTTTTCCACATAACCGTTATGAATTGATTTGGATATATTTTAACAGGATCATATTGAGAATAATCTGAATTATATTCCTGTTGATCGAAGGTCATGTGGGACGTAAAACCGTAACAGTCAACCATAATTGCCATTTATAACTTATACATTATAATGAAATCGAAACGACATACGATTGTGTTCAAAATTGAATATGGGAAACAACTTGTGTCTAGAATAGATATAACGACTTCAATTAGCAATAGAGCATCCAATTTAAGCTAAATGAAACCAATCAAATCCATATTAAGATCCAATCAAATCGATGAAAAATCCAATCGAAGCTAAACTGGGAAAACGAATTTCATTAATCAAAAATAACTATGTACATAATGCATACTTATGTGACAGAGCAAATCCACGCTGTAAACATAGCTATTCAAAACCACATTCAAATTCATTATATAAACAAGTGATAGACATACCAGTGAGGGTGCTCAAACTATGCCAAATTTGAATTCACGACCGCTGTAGCTGATTCCACATTTTTAAACAAAATAAAGCATGTTGTCCTCTGTTTCTTATCAGTGGCTTGCAATTTAGCCTTTTGACTGGTAAGCCATGCAACTTGGTCCTCCAAAGAATGAATTCTGGACTGTAGCATTGGCACATCAAGATAATACCTCTCTAACCACGAGCTACATTGATCACAGGATGGCATTGTAGGTTGAGGCAGAGCAGGAGAGGGTTTGGCACACACACCTTCCGAATAGGGGTATTCACTAGCCAAGAAACGCTCCACTTCTGAGTCGGAGTCTTCACTCACCACGATAGGGTTAGGGTTGACAGGAGGTTTCGGCTGGTTCCTTGCCATCCGAGAAATTAAATGGGCATTCTTTTTTCCTTTGGCGTTTGCAGTAGGTTTGGCTTTAGGCTTTTTTCCCACAGGCTCAGCGTTCTAAGTCATAGTGTGGGATAGGTCGATAGGTTAGTCGGGTAAGGGTTTGGGTAACAGAATACTGTAGGGTACCGGGGGTACAGTCTTGTCTTCACTCACCACAGGTTTGTCAACCTGTGGAGGGTTTGAATCCTCAAAATCATTGTGAGCAAGGAAATCGTTCCAACAATCTCCGTGTAACCCCAAATGACAGACAACAATCATTTTAACCAGCCCATAGTGAAAAAGGATGCTATCAGCCTGGTTCCTTTTGTATTTCTTAGACATTTCAAACAGGCTTCTATGCAAGTAATAAGGCATATTAAGCTCATAGCCCATGAAAACCATAAGCAAACGAAGGTGGTGTAAGAAAACAAACCCGTACTGACCCTCGCAGGCGATAAACTATTTGATTATCATCAGCAAATCGTTCCAACGTTGCTTGAGCATGTTCACGGGCAAACCTTTATCATAGGAGCTAACCTTACGCTACTGGAAGAGCAGTGTCCAAGGGACCTCTTCCACTTTGCAATTCTTGGACCATCGTTATCCAGTGGGAGGCAAACCCGTAGCAAGGCTAATAAACTTCTCGTCAATTTGCAATTGAACATCGCCGACCTTGGCCTGACAGCCATCAAAGGTCATGACAAATTGCTTAGCAACGCAAAGGTTAAAACCATCAAAATTTTGTATGAACGGGAGCCACCCATTGTCCTCGAGGTCACTGTGGGCACTGTCGAACATCAACAGAGCCTGGCTACCATTGGGTTCAGCCCTCACGACTGGAGCCATGGTGCAAGCACATGGTAAGGGTTTGGGTCGAAATCACCAACACACAGGAGCAAAGTCATTTGGGCTAACAGCTATGAACGATCAAAGGGGAAGAATTAATGTACGCATGCGAGGGTGGTGGGATTATTCACCACCATGCATAATAGTAATGGAAAAGTACAACCATTAATTAATCCTCTGTTCAATCAATCATAACATAGCTCAAAACCACATCATTCGTTCAACCAAAGAATCAAACAATGGATGATGTACCAACGCGCCATTATAATATTTCAAATCATGAATATTCAATGTGAAATCAAACCCAAATGTTAACCACGAGCTTATTGCACAAATGTGTAATCAAAAGTTTATAAAACATTGTGACAATCGATTTCATAAAATTGACAAGCCAAGAGCTATAAAATTTTTAACATAAGGATCACATCATATATATAAAAACAAAAATAATTCATGACCTTTATGCAATTCATAGAATCAAGTATAAACCCATATGCTCAATGCCTTACCAGTTTAATAAAATCAAGTTATGCAATCAAAGTAAGAACGTCCAAATGGGCATAGTTCGAAAATCCTTTCAGCCACTTAATGATAAATCAAAGGTAAGTGCCATTCAAAATATCAATAAAAGATCATGACAGTTCAAATAACGATGGAGGAGTTTTCACGCTTACAGTCGTGAAAACTAAATGGAGACCAATTTGCAAGTGTCACAAGAAATGAAAATATCATCTATTTGCAAAATGCGACGACAATTTGAAGTTCAGAAGACATAGGTGTAGGAAGCTTATAGGACAGTGAAAAAAAATTGAATTGGCTGCCAACACAACCTGAGCCTTCATCTTATTCCACAAACTCAATAAACCTTCAAGATGAAAAGACAACAATTATCTTAGGTTCCATGATAGAATACATAGATGATTCATCCCCTCCCTTATATACGTCATTGAACATACATGATAAGGTACTGCATAATTGTTTGATGGATTTAGGGGCCTCTCATAATCTCATGCCCAAAACTGTCATGGAAGAACTAGGACTAGAAATCACAAAAGCATACCATGACTTGTATTCCTTTGATTCTAGGAAAGTGCAATGTCTTGGGGTCATCAAAGATCTGGTTGTGTCCTTGTTCCAGTTTCCCATGAAAAGTGTGGTCATGGATATCATGGTAGATGATGTTCTTCCCAAGTTTGGCATGCTATTGTCAAGATCTTGGATAAAAAGGCTCAGAGGAACATTGCATATGGACCTCACATATGCTACCATTCCTGTATTTGGGGGGGAACATAGAAGACTATATAGAGAGGCTCAATTGGCCTATATCATTCATGATGAAGAAGACCCCACCAATAACCCTATTTTTTCCCTTGATGCTAATTTGGGATCCAACTTGTTACAGCTCATTGATTCTCCCAAATCCTCTCTTGAAATCAGAAAGTAGTCCCTTTCCCTCTATGAAGATTCTCCTCCGATTACCTTTGTGTGGAAAATGTTCTTCGATGGAGCCTCTTCTAGAGAAGGTGTTGGAGCTAGAGTGTTCCTTTTTTCTCATGTTCAAGAAATCATATCTCTTTCATTTAAAATAGAATTTGAAACTACCAATAATGTGGAAGAATATGAAGCTCTTATTTTGGGTTTGAGGGTTGCAAAATACATGGAAATTGAAGAGATATCAGTGTTTGGGGATGCTGAGTGGATTGTCTAGCAAATAAAAAATATTGATCAGGCCAAACACCCTCAACTGAGATCATATAGAAATGAAATGTGGGATCTGATTGACAGTTTTTTCTCAGCTTTCAACATTTCATTTATTCTAAGAGAAGAGAATGTCATGGCTGATGGTTTGGCTATATCAACAAGCAATTTCAAAGTTCCCCTGCCACCCAAACTCAAGTATGATATAGAAGTAAAATGAAAGCCATCTATACCTGACAATCACACGCATTAGAAGGTGTTTGAGGATGATCTTGAGATCAGAAAATTTATTGAGTCTGTTGATGAGTTCTCTGCATTACACATTGATCAAGATCATGATCCCAAAGGTGACCCTCACGCTGATGTATTTCTAAATAAAATTGCTAATCACCATATTGTTCAGCTACCTAACAACCACATTCCCAAAGGACTAGTTCCATTGGAAAGATTGTTCGATGGTAATGATGTGGCGGTAAATTTTAAAGTCCCAACTGAGGATGATGATGTAGATGAATGCAATATTGGTATAGAGGAGGATCCAAAGTTCATCAAGTTGTCAAGAAACTTGTCAAGTGAGCAGAGAGCCGAGTATATTGAGATATTAAAAGAATTTTCTGATGTGTTTGTCTGGTCCTATGAAGACCTCAGAACATATGATAGAACTGTCATTGAGCACAAGATCCCATTGAAACAGGAGGCCAAACCATTTAGGAAGAAGTTAAGACAAATAAATCCTATGCTGCTGCCTATTATGGAAAGGGAGGTAAAGAAGTTGTTGGACGCCTAAATCATAATCCCTTTGCGATACTCTGAATGAGTGGCCAACTTGATTCTAGTAAGGAAAAAGAGTGGAGAAATCAGACTCTATGTTGATTTCAGGAATCTGAACAGAAGTTTTAAGGACAATTACCCTTTTCCAAATATGGAACACATGTTGCAGAGGGTGACAGGATCATCCAGGATCTCCATGATTGATGGTGTTTCTGGCTACAATCATATCTCTATCATGCCTAAAGACAAATAAAAGACAAACTTCACCACTCCTTGGGGAACATTCATGTATGCCAAAATTCCCTTTGGATTGATGAATGCATGAGAAACCTTCCAATGAACCATGGACATCTCCTTCATTGGAGAAAGAGACAAATTTGTGGTCATTTATCTAGATGACATAATATTCTTCTCCAAATCTTATAAAGAACATGGTCAACATCTGAGAAAGTTCTTCTTGAAATGCAGAAGGTTCAGTCTCCCCTAAATCCCAAGAAGTCTTTATTTGCTATGCATGAAAGAAAATTGTTGGGACACATTGTATCAACTGAGGGGGTCAGGATTGATTCAAGCAGGGTAGAAGCTATTCAAGAAAGAAGTTCAATCCTTCCTGGGTAAAATCAATTTTCTGAGAAGGTTTGTTTCAAATTTTGTTGAATTGGTGAAGCATATCACGACCATGCTCAGGAAGGGGAACAAAGTAAAATGGACTTCCGAATCCATAGAATCCTTCAACCAAATAAAAAAGGATCTGACTGAAGAACCTGTGCTAGTCAGTCCTGATTATTCCAAGGATTTTCTGATTTTTTGTTTTTCCTCATTTGATACATAGGTTGTTGTTTTACTACAAAATAATGATGTAGGGTTGGAGCAACCTATTTCTTTTTTCAATAAAGCACTAAGAGATGCAGAGGTCAGATATGACATCATGGAGAAGTAGGCCTATGTCTTGGTGAAAGTTATTAAAGCTTTCAAAGTCTATATTATGCATTCAAAAATCATTGCATATGTTCCTTCAGCTTCTGTGAAGGACATTCTCATTCAACCTGACATAGACGGGAGAAGGAGCAAGTGGATTGCCAGAATACTTGAATTTGATATGGAAATAAAACCCACCAAGCTAGTTAAAGGCCAAGGTTTAGCCAAGATATTGGTTGAATCTAATCATAAATATTTGGGGTTCAATTTCATCAACGCTCGCTCAGAAAATCAGCTGGCTATTGTATTTGATAATGGCCCTCAAGACAACCCTTCATTGGCATAATGCACCTGGTATAAAGACATTATATATTTTCTGCAAGAGTTGCGACCTCTAGATGGAATGGGGAAGAGCAAGGCAAGATATTTAAAGATCAAAGAAATTAGATATTTCCTTATTGACTAGGTCTTGTACTGGAAATATCCTTTAGGTGTGCTTCTGAGATGTTTAGACCCATAAGAGGCCCAAAAGATTATGTTTGATTTTCATGAAAGCCTGTGTGGGGTACATCATTTCTGGAGAACCACAACCTACAAAATTATCAGGGATGTGTACTTTTGGCTTACTCTATTCATTGATGTCTGTGCAAAATTCAGAGCTTGCATCAAATGTCAGAAATTCTTAGGGAAGCAACAACTCAAGTCTCTATCATTGAAGCCTGTGGTAGCTTCATGACCCTTTCAGTAGTGGAGCCTAGACTTTATTGGGGAGATTCATCCTCCTTCGAGTGGTCAACATATATGGATCTTGACTGCCACTGATTACTTCACCAAATGGATAGAAGCAATCCACACAAGGAGTGATTCTCACAAAGTAATCATTGGTTTTCTTGAAGATATCATAGCAAGGTTTGGTTGTTTGAAAATGATCGTCACTGATAATGTTGCATCCTTCAAGGACGAGACATTAATCCAGTTTTGTGAGAAGTTTGGAATTTCATTGATTCACTCAACTCTCTACTACCCCCAAGGGAATGGACTGGTAGAATCCTCTAACAAGAGCCTTATAAATATTATCAAAAGACTGTTAGAGGACAACAAAAAATCCTGGGACTCAAAGCTCAATTTTTCTCTATGGGATTATAGAGTGACAAAAAAGAGGTCTCTTGGCACCTCTCCTTTTCAGATTGTGTATGGAGTTGATGCCATATTTCCTTCTCAGCTCGCCTTGCCGGTGGAAAAATTATTCCAAGACTACCAGGGAGAACCTGATGACATGGTCAGGAGAATATTACAACTGGAAGAAGTGTAGGAAAAAAGAAAAAAGTTGTTGGATAGGGCACATGACCATCAACAAAATATCAAGCAATCGTTTGACAAGAAGACCAGAGAAAAATATTTCCAGCTGGGCGATGTAGTACTCAAATGGGATGCACCCAAACAGGACAAGGGAAAGCATGGTAAATTTGAAGCCCTTTGGATTGGACCCTTCAAAATTTCCGAGACACATTCAAATAATACTTACAGGTTGTAGAATTCAGAGGGTAATGTAGTTTTTAGTGACCCTATAAATGGGCACTTCCTGAAAAGTTTTTTTGTTTAAAGCCATAGTCGACTTCCTACCATTGTAAACATCATTCCTATTTTATGTTTATTTTGTTTTTGATAGGAGACTCCATAACCCAAAGCTAAGGCACTGGAACTACTTGTTCTTGGTAGCTCGCAGGGAGCATGCCATCCCCTGTGGAGCCAAATGTTATCACATAAACTTGTTAAAGCCTTAGGGGTTTGCGGTTTCTACCTAAGTCTATCTTTTTTCCTGTCTCTCCTCCTTTTGCACACCCAATCGTAATGTTTTTCCTTTCAGCTTATAGTTTTCTTCTTTGTCTTCCTGAGAAGTGTCAACCCTCAACCTTCTAGTTCTCTCTTAGGCCAATCATTCCCCTCTTCATCTCTGTCTCTGATATTTTTTTTTTCCCGAGCCCCCAGTCAGTCAACCAAGTAAACTACACAAGACGCATTTGTGAGAACTAGGTGCAACACTTGAAGCAGTCTGATATCAACTCAAATCAAGCGAGTGAGAAAGATCAACTTTCGGCGACGAAGATCCATCAGGTGGGTCAGATCGATGACCATCGGGTGATCTAGATCATACATTTGCACCAATTATAGCGTCAAACAGAGGTCCAAAATCACAAGTTCAATCCTAAATGTTGGTACAGGGAAGGACGCATGGTGCAAGATTAGCATTTCAGGGTTTTACGAGATGGAGGGGTCAAGGAAAAAAGTCATCAGAACTTGCGAAATGTGAAATCGCGATAAGATCACAGCTATTGATCAAAGGAGAGATCTGGACCGATGGATCATATTTTTGCAATTTCACGAGTTGGGAAAAGTAGGAGGGTAGAGTCTTGAAGACTCGCGACAAGCAAAGTCCCGAAATGATATTGACCGTCCATTCCAAAAAGACACGTGGCGCAGGATCAACATGGATAAATTCGTTTCGGGGGAGTTGAAGTGAGAAATGTCAACGACCCATGGTCCTAAAATGTCAATGTTCAGCAGGGCCGTCTAATGCAAAGGGATACACGTCACCCAATCCAAGCAATCATGCTTTCACGATTCATAAATTTCAGCAGGATCACAATGCAAGCTCACGAAATGTGAAATCCTGAAGTACCTGGGAATTAGGAACATAGTTGTAGCCCAAGGTCAGATGAAAAGGAGCTGCACAAAGGATCAAAGTGCCCGAGTTGGCCACAGAGAAATATCTACATGACTTCGAGGTTCCAGAATTGACTCAAAGGAGTCGTGAGCTCACCTAGGACATTCATGGATGTTAGGCCTCACCCTGATCCCGATGAAAGTAGTTAATGAAAATGGGGAAGGTGGTTGAAACCTCGTTTCACCACATAAGTAGAAAGCATGGAAGAACTAGCCATAGGAGCAGACTGTCAGCCCAAAGTTCTCCTGTCAGTGAATTTTCCTACAAAGCCCATGCTGATCTGAGATCACGTCTCACAGAAGAAGATACAGACACAAAGCTTTGAATGTAATATCTAGGTTACATCTCTCATGGTGGCGAATTGTTCTGAGTATAAATACTCAGTTTTTATATTTGTTATGGTCGATGGTTGAGCTAATCTCCCTCATTGTAAAGTTTTAATGAATCCTCTGGTTCTCTAGTTATGAGTTGCCTTTTGAGACTTCTTGTTTAATGATAATCAACTTTCCTATCATCTCTTTTGCTTCTGATATTGAAGAATCGGGCATGGGTGATTCAGTCGAGTTGTTGTGACTGTATTGTAATGTATGTTTTATTGCAATATTGTTCTCACATTTTCAGTTTCCTGAAGTTTTGGGTTCAAGAAGATATTGTATTCAAATCTTTTCCTCCTTAGGCTGCTGGAAGACCTGACATCCATAGTAGACCTCTACATTTCCTCACTTGTTCTTCCCCCTACTCACCCTTTACTACAACTTAATGACTGAAGTTATATCAAGACCTCATCTGCTTATGCATGCCAGCCCAAATTTTTGGAGTTAAAGCGCTATAATCCCGGGACTGTGTCCATTAGAACACCCTTAAATTTATTCATTGTGACACAAAACTGATGGGTACTGGGCTTACCTTTGCCGCAATCCAAAGGTGACTTCTAGTGATAACACAGTGGGCAAAATTCCTCCTCGATCTTCTAGTGCTAACACAGTGGACAAAATTCCTCCTCGATTCTGTTGGAGATTTATTGTGGGGATTGTCAATCCCAATAGAATTTCTGCAATGCGCTTTTCCTTATAAGCTTTGATTAATGTTCTTATGCACTCTGTTTGTCATCAATGACAAGTCATCATAAAAATTCATCATCACATAACAATGACTTTGACTGTTGAAATCAATGACAATATGTCCAACAATCTCCCCCTTTGTCATTGATGGAAACACACCAACTTCATACAAAAACTCCTCCTATGATGATGCTTCTCTCCTTTGAAGTTCCTCTCCACCTTTGACATCAATGGCAAAGGGTTTCTCATCCTATGATTAATCTCTGTTTGTCTGTATGTTGTTGACCAAAATATGAACTCGGATAACTCCCCCTACAATCATGCTTTGCCTGCCTCAACTAAATAACTCCCCCTGTCAATATGCTCTCTCCGCCTCTGACTATTCTCCCCCTTTTTTTCTAAAAGGGTATTTCTTCCTGACAAGGTCTCTCCCCCTTTCATCTCTACAATATGCCATGTATACCACTATATACAACATACTACTGCCATTTTGGACACTGCTGCCCTACTGGAACATTGTGCAACTGTAGCTCATACTTATCAAATGATCCTTGGACCTATCCATTTCTTCTCATCGATCTCTACCCAGATGTACCCATCTCTATCCATGATGCTTCTCTACTGTACAATTCTCTAAATTCATTTGAGAGAATTTTATACTCTTCTTTCCGCATGAATAAGATTAACAATAGATTGCAATCTATCCAACTAGAATTGATCTAGTTGTCCATCCAAATCAAACACACATCAACCAACCAATACATATTCATATTTTTAGTGTCACTATCTCAGTACCTACTACAACCTCTGTCACAATCATTGTTCCTGAAACTTCAGCTTCCAGTATTGTCCCTTTATTTTCAAACTTGTACTTGACATGTCTTCATCATTACCTCATTGTTGTAGAACTACCATCATAGAAACCAAACCATTGAGTTTTATTAAACTTTGTGATGCAGGAGCATCGCTCCACCTCATCACACACCAACTAATTAACATGCGTGGTGCGCATTAAAGGAAGGAGAGGCATCACCCTCTCATTTTTCCCTCGAGAATCCAATGTGAGATATAGGCAATTAATGAAGACAATATAGAAGAGCCAATGTGTGCTTTCACACAAGATGGAGATAAGGTCTTCATTAATAGGTTGATGACAAGATGGATATGCATCCGATTTTGAGAAGATTTCCATCATTGTAATATATCCATTGGATAAGTGTTTTGAATGGTGATTTGACACCACTAATTTAAGCTTGTGAGGGAAGCTCATGGAACCCCTCATGTATAAATATTTGTATTGTTGCAAAGTAGAGGTTAGATGGTAGAGGTTGCTCGAGTTTGAGGAAAGATCTTTGTAAGCCAAGATAGGAGGAAAACATAGAGAGATGAGATTCAATTGTAGCATGGACTCTACTATTGTAATTTGGCATTCCACCATTAATAGAAAACGACAATTTTTCCTGTTTTACATTTATGTTCAATGGGTGTTGTGTTATGAATGTCATTTATATGTTTGTGAATTGTAGATGAATGTTATAAATCATATGGAGGGATAGGGATATTGTTCTCTATCTGAGAGTATGTTGATTTAAGTTTGGATCTCTAGGATAAGTGCAAGTAGTTCGTGACAGAGGGAGAAAAATCTATAAGCCGACACGAGTGTGTATCTGAAATTAGTGGAGTCAGAAGAGAAGCTTCCAAGAGGGCACGCCAGATTAATTTACAGACTTAGGGAGAAATTTCAAGGTGGTTAAATACCTTGGAAAGATAGACTGTGTGGGAGGAAGCATAGTTCAAAGTTACTGAACACTCTAAAATACTTTGCTAGGAGAGCATCGAGATAGTGTGAGCATGCACAAAGGAAACATGATTGAAAGTGTTGGAGAATCCTAGAATTGTTGAAAATTCTAGTGAAGGAAGGATTTGCAAGAAGTGCGTTAACAAAGGAAAGGAGATGCTTTAAATATTTCCATGAGGCTAAGGGGGGAGTCGTCGAAGAACTAATAAAAGTGCAAGGAGTGCGCCTAAGGTGTGGTAACTTCACCTTACAAGCTTAGGGAGCAGAGCGAGAACTACTAGGAGGGCACAAGGAGCTCACAAAGGAACTAGGAACCTTGGATGTTTTCAAGCCGAGCAAATTCGTGGAGGAGTCTGCGCAGAGTTCTGCAAGGAGTGCAGAAAGATTTCGATAATAGTCCAAGTCTCGAAAGGAGGATTGCGCTAATTGTGAAAAAGAGTTGAGGACTTGCCAAAGTCTCGAAGATGGAGAAATCACCCATCGTCAAGGAGGAGACTGGTGGTAGAAGATTGAGAAGTTCAGGAGCAATAGATTCAGAAGGTTTGCCGAGAGAAAACAAGGATCTTCGTGAAGTCACAAAGAGCAATTTGATTCCAGACCGTTGGATCTGGGGAAAGCACATGTCATGGATCCGTGCATTTCAAAGGAATAACCCTTCGGAGAAAAGAGGAGGAGAACACTTGAAGAGCCAAGAGCCGAAGTAAATCTTGGTCATCCATCGAGAAGGGACACGTGGAGTTGGATCGATGCATCGCTGATTCAAAATAAGGAAAAGTAGATTCGGTAGAAGAGAAGACTCATGAAGTCTAAACTCATGAAATCGATCACAGTCGTTGATCGTGGGGGAGAACGAGGACCATACATCTGGTGTCGAAGAATTTGCCGATTCAGAAATAGGGGAAAAGGAGGTAAGCAGTTCGTGAAAGTCCTAAAGTGTGGGTACGTGAAGAGAGTTGGCCCATGGTCTTAGTCCATGACCATGTCAAGGAGGAATCCTAGCATTGAGAGCTAGTAGTGTTGGCATAAGAGTTAAACAATTCAAGGAGAGGGTATGCAGGTGCCACATAGTGAGTGCCGAGGAAGTTAAAGAGGGCTTGCGTCAAGATTAAATCAGTTCCATCTGGAGCCCAATGAACTATCCGGTTCAATGACTTGAATGATCCTAGACCGTGAGGTCGCGTCATCCCTGAAGGAGTTGGAGGAGAGGTTGACATTTGAGTGGTATCAGAGATTGATTTTTCTCTCATGCAAAGAGAAGGATATAAATGAAACACTCTGATACTAGAGTGGTATCAGAGATTGATTTCACATGTATACAATAGGTGAAGGAGCAGACAAAGGAGTTAGTCTGATACCATCAAAGTGCTATCATAGGATAGTTTTCGTCTCTATATTTCAGGCAAAGGAGAAGATGAAGATGCTCTCAGTCTCAGACTGAACAACAAATTTTCTAGGATGGAAGATAGAAGGTAAAGATGGCCATCAAAGGTCATAAACATGGTCAAGGGGGAGTCTACCCATAAAAGAGAAAGGCGGAGGTGGACAAGGAGCTCAGTGAAATCCGAGCACAAATGGAGAGGCTTGAATTCAAAATGTAGCAGCAGTCAAAGGTACACTGGAGGTATGAATGGACTTTGAAGAGAACAACCAGATGGCATGTTCAGAAGTTGTTGACTAGAAGACAGCAACAGAGGTTAAAGAGGTGACTGAGCCATGCTAAAAACCTCAGTCATAAGGGAAAGATATTTGGAAAGGGTTTCATAGATTGCCAAGTGGTCAATGATAAGGGATCAATGAATATCATAAACTGCCAAGTGGGTAGAGGAGACATACCAGATTGCCAGGAGGTCAAGGATGAAGAGATGATCTCATCTTAGAGTTCATGTCAGAGGATGTTGATAGACGAAGAGGAGGAAGAAGGAAGACCTCACTCAGAGGGAGATTCATGCGAAGCTATGATCCGTGTGAATGAAGATGATGAGAAGTTGCAAACTTCCATATTCGAAGAGAAGGATCATGGTAGAATTTTGATCATTGGAGGAGTCGAGATATTCCTACCAAGTGGTCGAGGAGAGGCTAGCATAGATGTTGCATATGCGATAGGAAGACAACAAGATGAGTCTATCATGGGAGAAGAGGAACATATACTGATGTCTCCTCCAACAGAAAGAGAAGAGAATTTAACATAATCGCTCGACGTTTTCAGCCAGGAAGCTGAACAGGAGATGGCTTCTACACCGGAGTCTATAGCAGAAGGGGAAGTCGATATCATAGATTTTTCAGATTTGTGTGAGGAATTCGAATATCTTGAAAGGTGAGTGGTAGTGCAAAGCATGCAAATCCAACAAGCTAATTTGGAAGTGTATGAAGGATTACACCAACATGAGGAGTAGGTGGAAGAAGATAGAATGGGACCAACCGAAGGAATGGTAGGAGCGAATCTGTCAGGAGAAGTGGTAGCTATGTAGCAGTTCAGTGATGAGGAGCTTGCAGGAGTGAAGACTGCAGTAGAGTGGAAAGATAAGGCCACAAAGGAAGAAGATGTCTTGGGAAGTCGGTGTGATTTTCACATCAACAAGGAGGGAGTGCAGTGAGATAGTCTACAACAGAAGAACTAGCCAATGGAGAAGTTGGACGAGGTGATCGAGAAAGTAAGGAAACTGATGTTGGAGTCGATAGAGGAATTGGTTAGCAAGAGGAAGATGGATGAAAGGAAACCTGCACGAGAAATAGGGAAGATGCAGGAGTAGAAACAACAGAGTAGAGGAGCTCAAAGACAGCTCCAGGAGAAGGTTTGGTATCCAGGTGGATTTCGACCATGTTGGAAAGATCATGAGCAAGAGCTCATGATTTTTTCCTTTGCGGAGTATGATGCAGGAGCATTTCTCCAACTCAGCACGAACCATCTAATTAACACATGTGGTGTGCATTCAAGGAAGGAGATGCGTCGCCCTCTCATTTTTTCCTTGATAATCCAAGGCTAGATCCAAGAAATTAATGAAGACAAGCTGGAAGATCCAAGGTGTGCTTTCACACAAGCTGGAGATAAGGTCGCCATTAATAGGCTGACGCCAGGAGGGATCTACATCCAATTTGGAGCAAATTTACATCATTGTAATCTTTCCATTAGATAGGTGTTTTGAATGGTGATTTGACACCACTAATTTAAGATTGCGAGGGAAGCTCAGAGAGCCCCTCTTGTATAAATATTTGTATTGTTGCAAAATAGAGGTTAGATGGTAGAGGCTGTTGGAGTTCGAGGAAAGATATTTGTAATCCAAGATAGGAGGAAAACATAGAGAGCCGAGACTCAATTGTAGCTCAAACTCTACTATTGTAATTTTGCATTCCACCATTAATAGAAAATGACAGTTTTTCCTATTTTACATTTTTGTTTATTGGGTGTTGTGTTACGAATGTCATTTACATGTTTGTGAATTGTAGATGAATGTTATAAATTGTCTGCAAGGATAGGGATACTATTTTATATCAGAGAGTATGTTGATTTAAGTCTGGATCTCTAGGATAAGTGCCAATAGTTCACGACAGAGGGAGAAAAATTTGTAATCCAATGCAAGGAGCGTGTATCTGAAATCAGTGGAGTCAGAAGAGAAGCTTCCAGGAGGGCACACCGGATTAATTTACAGACTCAGGGAGAAATTTCAAGGCAGTTAAATACCTTGGAAAGATAGACTATGTGGGAGGAAGCACAATTCAGAGTTACTGAACACTTTGAAATACTCTGCCAGGAGGGCATTGAGATAGTGTGAGCATGCACAAAGGTAACATGGTTGAAAGTGTTGGAGAATCCAAAAATTGCTGAACATTCTGGTGAAGGAAGGCTTTGCAAGAAGTGTGTCAATAAAGGAAAGGAGATGCCTTAAATCTTTCCATGAGGCAAAGGGAGGAGTTGTCGAAGAACTGAGCAAAGTGCATGGAGTGCGCCTAAGGTGTGGTAAGTTCACCCTACAATATTAGGGAGCAGAGCAAGAAATCCCAGGAGGGCACGAGGATCTCGCAAAGGAACTGGGAACCTTGGAGGTTTTCAAGTCGAGAAAATTTGCGGATGAGTCTACGCAGAGTTCTGCAAGGAGTGAAGAAAGAGTTCGATAACAGTCCATGTCTCGAAAGGAGGATTACACTAATTGTGCAAAAGATTCGAGGACTTGCCAAAGTATTGAATATGAAGAAATCACCGATTGTCAAGGAGGAGACCGGTGGCATAAGTTCGAGAAGTTCAGCAGCAGGAGCTTCAGAAGGTTTGCTAAGAGAAAACAAGGATCTTCACGAAGTCACGAAGAGCGATTCGGTTCCAGGCCGTTGGATCTAGGGAAAGCACATGGCATGGATCCGTGCATTTTGGAGGAAGAACCCTTCGGAGAAAAGAGGATGAGAACACTCGAAGAGTCGAGCGCCGAAGTAAATATTGGCCGTCCATCGAGAAGGTACACGTGGAGTTGGATCGGTGCATTGCTGATTCAAAATCGGGAAATGTAGAGTCGGGAGAAGAGAATACTAGTGAGGTCCAAACTCGTGAAATCGATCACAGTCGTTGATCATGGGGGAGAACTAGGACTGTAGAATTGGTCCTGAAGAATTTGCCAATTCAGAAATTGGGGAAAAGGAGGTAAGCAGTTCATGAAATTATTGAAGCGTGGGTACACAAAGAGAGTTGGCCCACGGTCTTAGTCCATGGCCACGCCAAGGAGGAAGCCTAACATCAAGAGCTAGCAGTGTTGGTGTAAGAGTTAAACAACAGAAGGAGAGGGTCTGCAGGTGCCACATAGTGGGTGCTAAGAAAGTTAAAGAGGGCTTATGTCAAGATTAAATCGGTTCCATCTAGAGCCTGACGAACCAGTTGGTTTAATGACTTGAATGATCCTAGACTGTGAGGTCGCATCATCCCCAAAGGAGTTGGAGGGGAGGTTGACATTTGAGTGGTATAAGAGCTTGATTTTTCTCTCAGGTGGAGAGAAGGATATAAATGAAACACTCTGATACCAGAGTGGTATCAAAGATTGATTTCGCCTATATACAATAGGTGAAGGAGGAGACAAAGGATATATTCTGATACCATCAGAGTGGTATCATAGGATAGTTTTCATCTGTATATTTTAAGAGAAGGAGAAGATGAAGATGCTCTCAGCCGTAGAGTGAACAACAGATTTTCCAGGAGCGTAGATAGAAGGTAAATATGGCCATCGAAGGTCATAAACATGGTCAAGGGGGAGTCTATGCACAAAATAAAAAGGCAGAGGTGGATAAGGAGCTCAGTGAAATCAGAGAACAGATGGAGAGGCTTGCATTCAAAATGCAGTAGGAGTCAAAGGTACATTGGAGGTACGAATGGAATTTGAAGAGAACAACCAGATGGCGTGTTCAGAATTTGTTGACTAGAAGACAACAACATAGGTTAAAGAGGTGGCTGAGGCATGCTGAAAACCTCAGTCATAAGGGAAATAGATCTAACAAGGGTCTCATAGATTTCTAGGTGGGAAATGAGAAGGGATCGGTGGATCTCATAAACTGCCAGGTGGGTAGAGGAGACATACCAGATTGCTAGGAGGGAATGGCGAAGAGATGAGCTCAACTGAGAGTTCATGTTAGAGGATGTTGATAGATGAAGAGGAGGAAGAAGGAAGACCTCACTCAGAGGGAGATTCGAGTAGAGCTGCGATCTGTGTGAATGAAGATGATGAGAAGTTGCAAACTTCCATAATTGAAGAGAAGGATGAGGGTAGAATTTTGATCATTGGAGGAGTCGAGATATTCCTACCAAGTGGTCAAGTAGAGGCTAGCATAGATGTCTCATATGCGATAGGAATACAGTAAGCTAAGACTATCATGGGAGAAGAGGAACATATACTGATGTCTTTCCCAACAGAAGGAGAAGAGCATTCAACATAATCGATCGACATTTTTAGCTAGGAAGATGAACATGAGATGGATGCAACACTGGAGTCTGTAGAAGAAGGGGAAGATGATAGCATAGATTTTTAATATCTGTGTGAGGAATTGGAATCTCTTGAGAGGAGAGTGGTAGTGCAAAGCATGCACATACAATAGGCTAAGTTGGAAGTAGATGAAGGATTACACCAGCACGAGGAGTAGCTGGAAGAAGCTGTAATGGGACCAGCCGAAGGAATGGCAGGAGTGAATCTATCAGGAGAAGTGGTAGCTGAGAAACAGTTCAGTGATGAGGATCTTGTAGGAGTGAAGATTGCAAAAGAGTGGCAAGCTAAGGCCACAAAGGAAGAAGATGTCTTGGGAAGTCGGTGTGATTTTCCCATCGACAAGGAGGCAGTGTAGCGAGATAGTATACAACAGAAGAACTAGCCAATGGAGCATTTGGATGAGGTGATCGAGAAAATAAGGAAACTGATGTTGGAGTCGGTAGAGGAATTAGTCAACAAGAGTAAGATGGATGAAAGGAAACCTGCACGAGAAATGGGGAAGATGGAGGAGTAGAAACAACAGAACAGAGGAGACGAGAGACAGGTCCAGGAGAAAGTTTGGGATCCAGGTGGATTTCAACCATGTTGGGAAGCTCATGAGCAGGAGCTCATGATTTTTTCTGTTGTGGAGTATGATGCAAGAGCATCACTCCACATCAGCACACACCATCTAATTAACACATGTGGTGTGCATTCAAGGAAGGAGAGGCACTGCCCTCTCATTTTTTCCTTGAGATTCCAAGGCTAGATCCAGGAAATTAATGAATACAAGCTGGAAGAGCCAAGGTGTGCTTTCACACAAGCTGGAGATAAGGTCACCATTAATAGGCTGACGGCAGGAGGGATCTACATCCAATTTGGAGCATATTTCCATCAATGTAATCTGTCCATTAGATAGGTGTTTTGAATGGTGATTTGACAGCACTAATTTAATCTTGCGAGGGAAGCTCATAGAGCCCCTCTTGTATAAATATTTGTATTGTTGCAAATTAGAGGTTAGATGGTAGAGGCTACTGAAGTTTTAGGAAAGATTTTTGTAAGCCAAGATAGGAGGAAAACATAGAGAAATGAGACTCAATTGTAGCTCGGACTTCTCTATTGTAATTTGGAATTCCACCATTAATAGAAAACGACAGTTTTTCCTGTTTTACATTTCTATTCAATGGGTGTTGTGTTATGAATGCCATTTACATGTTTGTGAATTCTAGATGAATGTTAGAAATCGTCTGTAGGGATAGGGATACTATTTTCTATCCGAGAGTATGTTGAGTTAAGTCTGGTTCTCTAGGATAAGTGCAAGGAGTGTGCGATAGAGGGAGAAAAATTTGTAAGCCATCGCAATGAGTGTGTATTTGAACTCAGTGGAGTCACAAGAGAATATTCTAGGAGGGTATGCCAGAATAATTTATAGACTCAAGGAGAAATTTCAAGGTGGTTAAGTACCTTGGAAAGATAGACTGTGTGGGAGGAAGCACAGTTCAAAGTTACTTAACACTTTGAAATACTCTTCTAGGAGGGCATTGAGATAGTGTGAGCATACACAGAGGCAACATGGTTGAAAGTGTTGGAGAATCCCAAAATTGCTGAACATTCTAGCGAAGGAAGGCTTTGCAAGAAGTGCGTCGACAAAGGAAAGGAGATGCCTTAAATATTTCCATAAGGCTAAGAGAGGAGTCGTCAAAGAATTGAGCAAATCATAAGGAGTGCACCTAAGGTGTGGTAAGTTCACCTTACAAGCTTAGGAAGTAGAGCAAGAACTGCTAGGAGGGCACGAGGAGCTCACAAACGAACTTGGAACCTTGAAGGTTTTCAAGCCAAGCAAAGTTGCAGAGGAGTCTGCGTAGAGTTCTGCAAGGAGTGCATAAAGAGTTCGAGAACAATCCAAGTCTCGAAAGGAGGATTGCGCTAAGTGTGAAAAAGAGTCGAGGACTTTCCAAAGTCAAGAAGGTGGAGAAATCACCCATCATCAAGGAGGAGATAGGTGGAAGAATATCAAGAAGTTCAGGAGCAAGATATTTAGAAGGTTTTCTAAGATAAAAAAAGGCTCTTCGCAAAGTTGTGAAGAGTGATTCGATTCCAGACCATTGGATCTGGGGAAAGCACGTGGCAGGGCTCCGTTCATTTTGGAGGAAGAACCCTTTGAATAAAAGAGGAGGAGAACACCCAAAGAACTGAGAGCTGAAGTAAATCTTGGTCATCCATCGAGAAGGGACACATGGAGTTGGATCGGTGCATCGTTGATTCACAATCGGGAAAACCAGAGTCGGGAGAAGAGAATACTTGCGAGGTTTGAACTTGCGAAATCGATCACAGTCATTTATCATGGGGGAGAATGAGGACCATGTATCTAGTCTCGAAGAATTCATCGATTCAGAAATCGAGGAAAAGGAGGTAAGCAGTTCGCGAAAATCCCGAAGCACATGGTCACAAAGAGAGTTGGCCCACGGTCTTAGTCCGTGGCCACATCAAGGAGGAAGCCTAGCATCGAAAGCTAGCAATGTTGGTGTAAGAGTTAAAAAATGCAAGGAGAGGGTCCACAGGTGCCACATAGTTGGTGCCAAGGAGGTTAAAGAGGGCTTGTGTCAAGATTAAATTGGTTCCATCCGGAGCCTGACGAACCAGTCGGTTCAATGACTTGAATGATCCTAGACTGGGAGGTCACGTCAGCCTTGAAGGAGTTGGAGGGGAGGTTGACATCACTTTGATATCCTCCTTACCCATTCTGTCACAAATGAATCAAGCACAATTATATTTATACTTTTCCACTCACTCCATTTCTTTCCCACAAACTAACTTCCATTTAGGGTTTTTCCAGTTATAACAAATTTGGGACCAATTCATGACCATATCACATAAAGTTACTGAGAGAATACATAACTTGCATTGTACCTGGGCAGATGAAGACCTACAAAAAACTATGTCAGATCCCGCATAGAGATATACCTTCAAACCATGTTGCTTTCAAGGATGCTAGTTATTTATTTATTCATTTGTAATCCAAGAGTCTCTTCATTTTTCTGTGCTTCAATACTCATAAGGGTATTAACATGAATAGTTTAAGTCTTCCCTAAATCCTCCTTCCTTTATTTTTGTTTATATATATATGTTTGAGGAAGAGTTTTAGCAGATCATAAAAATAGTGTTTGAAAACTTCCAATATCATCTTTGCTTAATTCTTTTAGTTGATCTCCTATTGCAGGTTCATCATCATCATCACTGGTTTGTGCACCATAAGATTTTTTATCCTTGTTTTGAGAATTTTCTTTTTTCATTTTCCATTTGTTGGGTAATGAGTAATCTACTTGCATGACATTATCAAATTTTGTAATTGTGTCAGATTTTTCTTTAGGATTTCTCCTTTCTTGAGATTGATTCATTTTATATGCAAGAATTTGATTTTTATATTCTTTATTAGAAGTTTTATCCACCATTCTCCTACTATTAACTTCATCAATTTCAGATGTTGTATATTCATCATCTTTCTTGCTTGGTACTTCAGATTTTATTTTCCATATATTCTTATTATGTTTGTTAAGGTTTCCTATCTTTAAGGATTGCATTGGTAATCTACATTCTCTGGTTTTATGACCATAGTTGTTTCATTTTTTACTTTCAATATTGAAGTTTTGCAGAGGAGAAAATGAGTTGTAGTTTCTCTTCTTTGTATTGTACCTATTGTTCTTATATATTTGGACATTTCTATGATTGTATTGTTCATAAGCTTTGCAGTGTACTACCTTATGACCAAAATTATTGCAAGAGTAATAATATCCAATAAATAGATACTTATTAGGGGGATTCTTTCTGGTGATTGTATTCCTCTTGTCATTTTTTACTTTAGTAGGGAATATTGATTTATGTTTACGTGGAACAATTTTCAATGGTATCATCTTTGCTTTATTATATTTTTCAATGGTATCATCTTTTCTTTAGTATATTCTCTTCTTAAGGATCCCTTTAGAGAATCTACATAACTAATTGGTCTTTTGACAGATCTTTGTTATGTAGAAGTTGAGTCTCGGGTGTATCCCAAACTAGTCTTGTTGTTTGGTGACCTCCGACTACTAAGAATCTCATCCAAGATCTTTGAACTATATCCAAATTTTGATCCCTTCTTTTCTTTCTCAAGTTCACCTTTTAACAACTTAATCTCAACTTCTAGTTTCTCACATACTTGTTATTATCACTAAGTTGTTTTAAAATGACTTCTTCAATTGTATAAGCCTCCAGGTGTTGGGATTTTAAATCACTAATGATTTGCTCTGATTCTTTGATAGTTCTTAATGCATCTATTTCTTTTGATTGATGTGATTCATCAAATTCGTGAAGTTGTGCCCTAAGTAGCTTGTTATTGTTTTTATAATTTCTTAGTTCCTCTAGAGAACCAATGAGTTTTGCTTCTAGGTTCACTTCTCCTTCAAATTCAGAATTTTCTTCATCATCTGCATCATTATTTTGAGTGTTCATTCCTATAAATAGAAGATCTGAATTTTTATCTTCATTCATGTCTTAACAACTGATTTCTTCTTTAGAGTAGAAGGTTTTCTTTATTCTTCTTGTATTGGTTTTTGTGGTCATGAAATTCTTCATCATTTTCCTCCTACTTGGGATAGGGACATTTGTTAGCAAAGTGTCCAATTCGTCCACAGTTGAAACATTTGAAGGATAACTTTCCTTTATATTTTTCATATCCTTTCTAGAGTTTCTTTATAAAGTTGGCCTCTTCTACATATGATATGTCTAACTGATCTTCATGAGACATATGTTCATGTTTTTTATTTGCTTTAGATTCTTTAAAGGATGTTTCATATTTTTATGGTTTTTCGTTCCCTATTCTCATCTCATATGCTATAAAAATTCCATGAAGTTGATCAACTGTGAACTTGTGAAGTTCTTTCCTATCTTCAATTGTACAAATATTGGTATCATATCTCATAGGTAATGACCTTAGTATCTTTTTCACAATAGGTTTATCTTTAAGTTCTTCTCCTACTACTCTGATTGAATTAACCACTTCATCTACCCTATGAAAGTATTCAACAATGTTCTCTTCTTCTTTCATTTTCAGATTTTTAAACTGAGTTTTATAGGTCTCTAGTTTGGCTTCCCTAACTTTGCTATCTCCTTCATATACAACCTCCAATTTGTCCCAGATTTATTTAGTTGACTTATAATGCATAACCTTCACACATATAGAATTTTTAAACCCTCCTAGAATTGCATTAACTTCTCTTGAGTTTTTATTGCATATTTTCTTTCCTACATCATCTGTGGGTGGAGTAGTTGGTGCAGTGTAACCATCTACAAAAGATTGCTAAATATCAAAACCAAGAGCCAAAACAAAGATTTTCATTCTTATTTTCCATAGAGAATAGACACCTCCATTGAATAATGGTGCTTTGTTGTTAGACATTCCCTCTTGCTCATCCATCTTCAGAGTCTACCTTCCAGTTGTTAGACTATGTTGAAGGCACTTTCTCTGATACCAATTGTTGGAAATACTGAGAGGGGGGGTGAATCAATATTTCCATTTCAACAATTAGCATTTACTTTGATATTTTATTATTTACCACAATAGATCAACAATGGACTTGTATTTAAAATAAATATATAATTAGTAGAAATTATAAGGTTTTATAAAGAAGTGAAGGACACCAATCCTTTTTAGAGAACCAACTCTAGGATACACCAATCCCCTTATTTAGGGCACCAAACCTAGGAAGCACCAACTCCCTTGTCTTTATGGCACCAACTCTAGGAAGCACCAACTCCCTTGAATTTAGGGAACCAACCCTAGGAAGCACCAACTCCCTTATCTTTAGGGAACCAACCTTAGGAAGCACTAACTCCCTTGACTTTAGGGCACCAACACTAGGAAGTACCAACTCCCTTGACTTTAGGGAACCAACCCTAGGAATTACCAACTCCCTTAAATTACACTTACTTAGTAAAGGATATGAATCCTTCTGTGCTCCTCCCTTCCACCTTCACTGCATAAGAATTATCATTTATTCTTCTTGGACTCTTCTTTTGTTTTGATATTCTGATCTAGACTGTAGAGACACTTTCTTCTCACCATTATTTCTTGTTTATATAATCTTCCAACTGGTGTGATATAGGAAGCATTGTGTCCCTTTGTTTGGACCATGACACCTCTTCATTTTAAATTAACAATAATCTCTATTATTATTCAAACATTATCATGAAGGATTTTAATTTAGTGAGAGTTCTTTTCATAAATTGATCACTGATATGGATCCATTTCATTTTTAAATCGATCCCATGTCTCTGCAAATATTGTAGAAATTGAATTTTGCAAAGGCGCTTCCTTCAAACCATTTACATGTGACCATATGTGTAAAACCACATGCTTATTAATTTAAGCGATGTTCCTTCAGATAAATCATGACAACGTCCAGATCCTATCTAGTTTAACGTTCCTTCTTGACCAAGATAATTTTATCATTCCGTGTGTTAAATTTCACACAGAAACTCTTTGAGACCTCTATTCGATATGACCACAGGTGGTGATCAAGTGCTACAAAAAATGAGCGTTTGATCACTTGTCAATATCAACGGTCACGTATTAATTGCATGTTGATATGGAGGACAAGCGTTACATCAAAATTTCATCCTTTATGACTTCCAACCTCTGTAATCATTCAACCTTCCATAGTGCATTTCGCCGAAGTAGATCGGATGGTGAATATTCATTCTTTCGTTAGATGGATAATCCTGGCTTGTCCAGAGGTTTCAAACAAATTGATGGACATGAATTAATCTAAAGTTGAGGGGATGGTTCTCGTTTACTTTGGGAATTCAGAGCTTTAGGACTCCATCTTTTGTAGCTTTCGAACTCCTTCGGAGGAAATTTCACCGAAGTATGTATTATCTATTTACTTGTAGATTGAACGATTCTTTCTTAATATTTGGTTGAGAGGATGGTATATGCAACCTCAACAAGACGTTTTGTTAATGGCCTTATCATTGTGTGCTTTTAGGATATGGACTATGAATATTCCTTCTTGACATATGATCAAATCTTACTTCGGAGCTTCGACACTCCGAGACTTTGGGTTACTAGAACTATGAGGTAGTTCAATCCCTCTGGAGTGTTTACCTATCGAATAAATCATGATACTATGATGAGTACTTGTTTTCGGTTGTTTAGTACACATTTCACTATCCTTCCACTGTGCTTGATCTAAGGGTCAAGATTTATCCTGAAGGATCTTGGATCAACGATCAACATTAGTTCACGATTTCACACTTTGATGCTTCGGGCAGTTTTTGGTGGTAGATGATGGTTTCCCCTGAAGCACATACTCCTGGTGTGTCGCAACTTGCTTACGTCACTTCTGAATTGGCATTGGTTGATTTGTTTCCATGTGTCACTTAGATTTGTGACTTACGTATATCTAAATTGCCAGTTGTACCTTGACACTTGTCACCATTTGGTTGTGCCACATGTCCTTGCTGACATGGTATTGCTAATGTGGATCTCTTGATGTGTCACATGTCCTCCTCCTCGATCTAATGGTCATAAGTTCATCTAAAGTTTCTTATTGATTTGACGGTTGTCATTGCTTCAGGAATATGAAACTTTTGATACTTTGATCTAATCCTCTCGAATTGGTGAAGTGCCGAATAGATCTATCGCGATAGATATTTCTTGTCTTGATCGTATGGCCTTTTTTTATTCTGAAACTCTGGGGTTCGGAAGTTCTTGGCTCATCTGAGCATTTTATCGCCAAATTAGGTCAATATCGGAGTTGACCACGCTATGACTTGATCAACGGTTGACATGATTTCCTTGTTCTTCCTCTACTCTGATGGTTGACGAAATTTCATGACTTCAGGACTTCGAGGATTCAGAGGTTTAGGTAATTGTTTCTCCAATTTCCACCAGAGTTGGTCACCAGCGAAGTGGTCAACATTGTGCTATCCTTCCAATGGTTTAATCCAATGACTATGAGTTAATAAACCATTGAGATGGATGGCCATGATTTATTTGTTGATCTGTATCTCGGATCGATGACTGTTCTTAACCCAACGTGGATATCTACAATCAAGGATGATTGTCGAGTCCCAAATAACATGACCTTTAAAACCGTCATTGAGTTTCTCAATAGAAACTACTCATTGATAGTGGGATCAATGCCAAACATTGATCTATTTGTAGGTGATGATCAATGGTCTATGTGGATTGCGGAACTGAAACTTGTGCGATCGTTAACTCAACCCTTTGATCCCACAATGGCTCTTCATTTTTTATCTACCCTCATTGAGATCAGACGGTCAAGAATTAATCAGATGTTGACCCAAAAGTCATCCTCTACAACTCCCAAATCTGACGGTCTTGGTTTGTCCCGAAAACTACATCAGTGGACAAAATTCCTCCTCAATTCTTTCACAGTTTTACTATGGGGATTTTCAATCTCGATAGTGTTTTTGCAATGCACTTTTCCTTCTAAGATTTGATTAATGTTCTTTTTCACCCTGTTTGTCATCAATGGAAATTCATTATAAAAAATCATCATCACATAACAATGACTTCGATTGTTGACATCAATGACAACACACCAATGAAAATATGTCCAACAAGGTCTATCTCTAGGAGAGGCAAGGAATATAACAAAATAATTGGTTCACCTATACGAGACAATAAACAATTTGGAGCATAATATAGACAATCCCCAAGTTATATAGCTCAATAATGACCTCTTAGACAGTAGATAATTAATAAATTCAATCGTTGTTGCAAATTACAGTAGTAAAACAAATGTATAACAACAATGAATCTTTTGCAATAGCAACAAGAAAAAGTACTAAAAAATGTAGCAATTTAGCATGAAAAACAAACCTTCAACATGTACAATAATATTCAATTGCTAGATCTGAATTTTGAGTATCTTAAGCCACTTTTTCAAGCATGTGTGCAACAAGTTAAAGTAAAAATTAGTGGTTGTAGAAAATTTTTGTAATAGCAGCAATAAATAACATTATTTTACTAAGGTTAGGGTTAGAGAAGTTAGAAATATTGTTGAGAGAGATAATGATAATTCTAAATGAAATTTTCACTGCAAGAAGAGCTCTAGACTAGTGTCATTTTCTTCGAGGGATTTTGGATTAAAGCATGCAAAACCTTGAAGAATGAGCTAGATGATAAAGAAGAATTAGTTTTAAACCATAGCATGCAAAGCATCTTGGGCCTTAGGACTAAGCCTTCAAGAAAATGATTGTTAGGGACCTAACCCTTCAAGTAGGTAGAATAATATATTTTCATGTAATAAAGGTCAATATTAATAAGGCCTAGCAATAAGGAAGAATAAGTCCAACAATAAGGAAGAATAAGTCCAATGTAAGAATACCTAATAGAAGCTTCCACTTCTAGAATGATCTTCCTCTAGATGGTACTTTTGATAGACATATTTACTATAAATAGGAGTCGAGGGTATGATAACTTTTGTCTTGGATATTATTGTAATAGAGCTCTACTCTACTGGAGGTTGCCCCCTCGAAGAGGCAAGTGAACATTGCTCTCAATAATCAAAGTGCTCTTTCTGGTGTTATTATGGTATCATTTTGGTATTATTGTGGTGTTGTTCTAGTTAAATTGTTCTTCATATGCCATTTCTAGCTGTTTATTTATGTTCTGCATGTTTTTTTATATCTAGAATATTACAAGCCGTATTAGAGCACCTTCCTCGACAGAAAATTGTGGTTTTTTTTTTTAAAGGTAGAAATGCATTCCGACGTCTTTAAGATATAGAGATTTGTTGTTATGTGCATAAAATCATAGTCGGGGATTCACACATGCATGAAATACAAGTGGTACTCAAGCCCATATATGTTGGACACCCTTATAACCCCTGTTGGTACCCCTTTGAGAGGTAGCACATCAAAGAACACATGTATACGGATCAGCCTAGATCTCTTGAATCCCTCCATAGATAAATTGATCAGCCATCTGACTGCTATAGTGCCACCTGAGTTGTGAAATTACTACACATTTATTCATGTTAAGCATCTGGGTATTTCATCATTGCAGTATTCTTTAGATCGGAGTATAACTCTGCAGGAGTAAAAAAAAAAGTTTGGATCCTGTTGGCACCATTATTTGAGACCTATTCCATTAGATTCAACCCGTCTCCCTGATTGTTGTGATACATTTCACCCATAACCCATTTTCTGTGTGGTCCCACCCGCCCCTTTTTGTGTTCCCTTGTCATCATGGCCCATACCCGTAGCCAAGACTTGGAAGCTCGCTTCACTACCTTGCACTCTAATTTCACAAAAACCCAACAAGAAGTGTGACAACTCAGTGCCAATATTTCCACCATCAATCAAAATATGCATTCCTCCATCACCGCCGCAATCATGAAACTCAAACAAGAGATAAAACAAGACATTACTACCCAGCTTGGATCTACCACTATGATGATCTCTACCAAGCTACATATCCATGCAGATCTTCCCTTATCTGACCCACCTTTGCATACTGAAGGTGGAATTTCCTATCATTCCCATAAGTTTTAGCCCCATCACTTTCAGAATGACCTACGCCTTCCGCATGTGGATGTGACCAAATTTGATGGATCAGATCCCACTGGCTAGGTAACTCAAATGGAACATTATTTCTCTTTGTATGACATTACAAATGAGTTGGAAAAACTCTAGTATGGTGTTCTCTATCTAGATAAAGAATGTTGGCAATGGTGGAAATGGAGAAAAAATGCTTGCCAAGGGTATGTGGCTTGGACACACTTTGTGGAAGAGCTTTATGAACGCTTTGACACTGACACCTACCATTTAGGTCGTTTGACAAAGTTGAAACAATATGTCACAGTAGAAGAATTTATAGTTTCTTTTGAGTGACCGGTTTTTCGTATAGAGGGAATGTCTGATGCATTTTTCCGAGAATGTTTTATCAGTGGCCTCAAGGATGAGATTCATGCCCATTTCCTCATGGCTCAGCCTTAGAGTTGGGTGGATGCTACTAAAAGAGATAAGGAAGCACAACAGGTTGTCTCTCCTCAAAACCGAAAACCCTCCTTTATTCCTTGCACTAAACTAGTAGCTCCCACTCCTCCTTCTACTCCACTAAAAATCTAGAAATTGACCAGAGACGAAATGGATGAATGCTAAGTCAAAGGCCTTTGTTATAATTTTGATGATAAATATTTTCCAGGACACAAGTGTCAGGAACAAAATCTTTTTATGGCCATCTCGGAGGACGTTTCGAAAGAGGATGTTGAGGCTCCCCTTGTGTCTGTGTCACCTGAACCCATTAACATAACCCCTCCCTCAGACCCTCCCGAAGTAGAACCGATCATTTTATTAAATGCTCTCATTGGATTCTCTTCTCCTGAAACCCTCAAGATAATTGGTTACATCAAGCATAGGAAGGTCATCATTCTTGTTGATATTGGAATCACCCATAATTTTATTCATCGCCACATTGCCCAAGAAAGTAATTTCTATATCCGTGCAGTCAATAATTTCCAAATCATGATTGCCAATAGTGGGTCCATGAAATGTGGAGGATGTTGTGAAAATGTGCATCTCCAAATTGGTGAATACCACCTGAAATCTCGTATGTTTTCTATCGACATGGGCGGTTGTGACATTGTGTTGGGTGCATAATGGCTAAGGACTTTTGGTCCCATTCGCATGGATTTTAAATACTTAACCATGCAATTCGACCAACAGGGCCAACTATATAAGTTCCAAGGCATTACCATCGGTTCCTCGGAGATCATTAGTTCTTATTGCATGGAAAATCTTCTCAAAAAAGGTCATTCTGGCATTATTGCCCAGCTCCATGCCATACAAGCAACTGAGACACCCTCTGTACTGCAAGACCTCCAATCCATCATCTCTAAACATAAAGCAATTTTTTTCACTCCCCAGGAACTCCCTCCTTTCTGTGGTGTTCATGATCATTCCATTCCCCTTGTCCCAGGAAGCCTTCCTCCAAATATTCGTCCCTATTGTCACTCCTTTTCCCCAAAAAATGAAATTGAGAAAATGCTTCAAGAACTTGTCAACACAGGTGTTATCTTCTCTAGTACGAGCCCCTAGTCCTCTCCCATGGTCATTGTACTTTAGAAATAAGGTTCTTGGTGCATGTGTTTTGACTTCTGCACCCTCAACAAACTCACCATTAAAGACAAATTTCCCATTCCTATAATTGATGACCTCTTGGATTAATTGTGTGGTGCTCAGTTCTTTACTAAACTTGATCTTTGTTTTGGCTACCACCAGATCTATATGCAAGAGGAAAAGATTCCTAAGACTTCCTTTAGAACTCATGAGGGCCACTATGAGTTTTTGGTCATGCCCTTTGGCTTATGTAATGTTCCCTCCACTTTCCAAATCCTCATGCATCATGTCTTCTGTCCTTTTATCCATCATTTTGTCTTAGTTTTATTTGATCATATCCTCATCTATAGCAAAACCTAGGCAACCCATCTTGCTCATGTGGATAGAGTTCTCCATATACTCTCTCAACACCAAATTTTCCTTAAACAATCTAAATGTGCTTTTGGCACCTCAGAAGTCGAGTACTTAGGTCATCTTATTGGCACGACCAACATCAAGGTGGATCCTAAAAAGATTGAAGCTATGCAAGATTGGCCTCACCCAAAGACTCTCAAAATCTTGCGGGGATTTCTGGGTCCAACAGGTTATTATCACAAGTTTTTTAAGAATTATACAAATATTGTGACACCTCTCACTGCACTCCTTAAAATGAATTTTTTCACTTGGACTCCAGTATCTACTCAGGATTTTCAAACCTTGAAGATGGCCATGTGCACCACTCCAATCATGGCCCTTTCAGATTTCACAAAGATCTTTTTCCTAGAATGTGATGCTTCTAGGAAAGGAATTGGCATTGTCCTTATACAAGAGGGTTGAACTTTGGCCTTTACATGCAAACAACTGTTCGAGAGAAATTTGGGCAAATCAATCTATGAAAAGGAAATGTTGGATATTCTCCATGCCATGGATCTTTGGTGCCCTTATCTATTGGGGAAACACTTCCAAATTAAGACAGATCATCAAAGCCTCAAGTATTTTCTGGAACAATGTCTTTCCTCCCCCGAGCAACAAAAATGAGTGACTAAGATATTTGGATATGATTATGATATCATTTACAAGAAAGGAAAATACAATGTGGTTGTAGATGCACTTTCCAGAAAATATGAAGATGAAGGATCCATTTTTTCTCTATCCTTCATTTAACCATATTGGCTACAAGATGTTCGCTAGGAATGGCTAAACGATCCCAAAATTTTGCATCTGATACAACAATTGCAGTCCAATTCTCCAGTTTCTCTAGGGTACTCTTGGATCAATGATGAGATTTGATACAAAGGTCATTTGTATTTAAGTAAACAGTCACAACTTAAATCCACGGTACTTTCTGAGCTTCATGCTACACCCAGAGTTGGGCACTCTGGGTTTACCAAAACATATGACTAGGTCAAACGTTCATTTTTTTGGGATGGTATGAAACAAGACATTCATAATTTTGTGGCTAAATGTGATGTGTGTCATCACAACAAGGGAGAAGCAGTCAAGTCTCCTGGCACACTACAACTGCTTCTGATTCCACCTGCTATTTGGTGGGATATTTCTATGTATTTTATTGTAGGCTTGACTAAATCAAGAAATAAATCATTCTTCATGGTGGTAGTTGATTGTCTTTCCAAGTATGCTCATTTCTGTGTTATTCAACACCCATTTACAACATCCATTGTGGCTCAACTTTTCATGGATCAGGTCTTCAAGCTTCATGGCATGCCACATTCTATTGTTTCTGATCTTTCACCAGCAATTTTTGGCAAGAAATGTTCAAGCTACAAGGCACCCAATTGCATCTCATCACAACTTATCATCCCCACACTGATGGTCAAATTGAAGTTGTCAACAAATGTTTGGAAACATATTTGAGGTGTTTTGCATCGAAAAGGTAGAATTAGTGGGCTCAATGGTTACCACTAGTTGAATGGTGGTACAACACTTCGTACTATACATCTACACACATGAGTCCTTTTGAAGCAGTATATGGACAAAATACACCTTCAATTCTCTCATATTTTCTAGGTGTCTCGAAGGTCCAGGTGGTTGACCAAATGCTTACATTTCGAGAGGTTATTCTCCGTACCCTCAAAGAAAATTTGGTCATGGCCCAAAATTGCATTAAGAAACAAGAAGATCAAGGTCACTCTGAATGTCAATTTGTATAAGGGGATCAGGCATTTCTTCGACTGCAACCTTACAAGAAAAATTCCCTCAAGGATGACCATTGTCAGAAACTAGCGCCCAAATTTTATGGTCCTTATACCATTCTCAAGCATGTGGGACAAGTGGCCTATAAGTTAGTGTTTCCCAGTCATTCCAATCTCCATTGTGTTTTTCATGTTTCCTGCTTAAATAAGGTGATTGGAACTAAGTGCCAAACTCAAACCAACCTTCCCAAGTTGGACGAAGAAGGCTCCATTTTTCTACAACCACAAGAAGTTTTGGACCAGCGTGAGCATCGTCTACATCAACTAACCATCAGGGAAGTGTTAGTCCAGTGGAAAGATACCAGTCCAACAGATGCCACTTGGGAACCAACTACCATTCTGCAACAATTTCCCCATCTCAAGCCTTGAGGACAAGGATATTTTTAATAGGGAGGACATGTTAGGGACCTAACCCTTCAAGTAGGTAGAACAATATATTTCCATGTAATAAAGGTCAATATTAATAGGGCCTAGCAATAAGGAAGAATAAGTCCAATGTAATAAGACCTAATAGAATATTTTGCTTCTATAAGGATCTTCTTCTAGATGGTTCTTTTTATAGACATATTTAGTATAAATAAGAGTCAAGGGTATGATAACTTTTGTCTTGGATATTATTGTAATAGATCTCTACTCTGCTGGAGGTTGTCCCCTCGAAGAGGCAAGTGAACATTGCTCTTAGTAATCAAAGTGCTCTTTCTAGTGTTAATCTGGTATCATTTTGGTGTTATTGTGGTGTTGTTTTGGTTATATTTTTGTTCATATTCCATTTCTAGCTGTTTATTTATGTTCTACATACTTTTTTATATCTGGAATATTACAATGATCCATAGGGTGCAAAGCCTCTAGGGCCCTAAGTGTCGTTTTCTCTCTTGTAGATAACCTAGGTCAAGGATCAAAGAATAGGATCAAAACCCTAAGGTTTAAGGCCTCTTGGGCCTTAGGTTCTTAACCCTAGCAAATAATTCTTTGAAAAAACTTGGACAAACAAGACATGTGGAGGAGAGAAAGACTTGTGTCTCCTCCCTAGGGTTTCACCAAGAGAAAGTAGCATGCATAATATAGTAATTAACACCTTTAAACATTAACAATTACATAAAAATTTAAAAAATTACTCACTTATCCAAGTCACTAGGCTAGGAAAACCCTAGTTGCAACAATACATCATCCAAGAAAATAAAAATCATCAACAAAGATCCTCCTCCAAGAGTAGCGCATGAGATCCAAGAGACAAAAAAGGGGAAGAGAAAAATTTTCTAAAGTTGCACTCCAACAAATGTGAGAGTTATCCAAATGAATAGAGTGATAGCCTTATTTATAAAGAAACCCTAGTGCTCCAAAAGTCACAAAAAGTGAAAATTAATGTATATTAGAGGGGCCAACCCCTCAAATTTTCCTTTACAAATGTCAAAACATGAGAAATAATACATAAATGGTCACAAGTGTGGTGACATCATGCCTCCAATATGTTAGGAGGGCCTCTCCAAGGCCACGTGTCATTGTATGAGGTACACGTGTGGTGGAAGAGTACCATGCAACATTTGAAAGTCATACCTGGCATCCAAGTGGCAACGAACCCCATCATTTTTGTTAAACCCTAGCATGATGTCATCATCTAAATACCTATCATCCAAGGTGCAAGGGGTGGTGTCCAAAGAGGAGAAGGTTGTATATCATCTATGTGTGTCCTCAATTCATATTCATATGCAACGTCATCCATCCAATGCAATATAACATATGGTGTGTAGAGTTGAGGGCATGGGATTTTTGCCCATCTCTGTGCCACCATGACCAAATCTATAAAACTTCAAGCCCATCTACCCATTTTCCAAGGTCTTAAAGATGTGAGAGATATTGTTTGGATGTTCCAAGTCACTAGGTGACTCACTGCTCTACATCATAGATGGCATATCCTACAATAAAGGCACAACATCTTGGGTGAAATATTGGGGTGTCCTTCAAGAACCATGTCAAGAGCATCTAGATCAAAATAAAATCTGAAATCAAGTAAATCCAATCTTCATAAGATATACCAGTCCTCAAATCATGCAAAGTAAGTTGTTAATTAAGATATAATCCATGTGAACAATTCACTTTAGTGTCCCCTTCTAATATCACACCAACCCAGGAATTTGTATAAGTTGGCACATTTGAATATGGGAGGAGCTTCATTTGACCCTATTAAGTGTGCCAACCAAAACAATGAAAGAAAAATCTCAGGTAGAGGGATATGTCTTGAGGTAAATAATGAAATAAAATAACCCTTCAAGATTAAGTGTGATAATGGTATGTGTTATGATTACTTCATGAATTATGATGTCATTGAGTCCATTTCTATGAGCCCCTTTGTGGAGGGTGCACCTTCTCTTGAGTTACCACTTTCTAAGAAATACGCTTTTCTAAACTCCTTTGTATTCCTTTTTGTTTTTTCTCTTATCATATTCAAAATTTCCCTTTATAAGGTTCAAGCTATAGCATCACTACTTGCGACTGGGGTGAATGAAGAAAGGGTAGAGCTCAAGTTTGGACTGGCTTTTGAGAGTCATTTAATACCATTCCTTTCTTTATTTAGTATCATTATTTTATTCTTTTATCATCAACTACAATAAACCTCTAGGCCTTCAATCCCTTGTTGATCCTCATGTTCAAAAACACAAGTCTTCCAACAGAGGATGAACACCTTCAGTAACCACTCACAAAAGAAAATAAAATATCAACACATTGATGTTTTCACACGGTAAAACCCCTATGAGAAAAAATCCATTGCCCCATCCAATGTGGCCACTTGAAATAATTTATTAATGAAAAAGAAAAATATTACAGAGATATTTACAAGAGAGATTCTCACAATCGATAATCAATAAATGATCCTCCATGTTCTTTAAATAGATATCATGGACCAATCGAGTGTTAAGCCACATATCAATGTAGCCATTAAAATCAACAAGAATATGATTCATCAGATCACACTATGTCAGGAACATATCGTGACCATCATATTACCTAACTACAAATGCATACTAATGCATATTTAAAAAACAAACCAAGAAACACACTTTTACCTAATAACACATTAGACCAAGTTGACCTTAACTAACTCCTTAAGAACAACTTGGGATAGAATTGAAAAATTTACAAAGGTGACACAAATAGGAGAAGGAAGTAGGCATTAGATCCTATCCTCCCTTAATGACAACTTCCTAAACTCCTAACATTGATTAGGGTTTGGAAAAATTCACTTTTGTAAGAGACTTTGTGAAAATGTCTACAACTTGATCTTCTATAGGGAAGAAGATCACTTCAATAACTCAATCATGAATGAGCTTTCTGATGAAATGCATGTGTAGCTCGATGTGTTTGTTATGTTGATGTTGAATTGGATATTTTGCGATCTTTATGACACTCCGATTGTATTACCAAAGGTTGGTTAGATTCTGCTGCTAGAATCCAAACTCGAAAAGGATCTATCGAAGCCACAAGGCTTCTTGACTTGCATTAACCATTGCTCGATACTCTACTATTTTTGAAGAAATATAAATAGCTTGTTGTTTATTATATGAACAAGTGATAGGTACTTAAAAAAGTCTGAAAACATAACCTGCAGTGGAATTTCGATCATCGGGGTTACCGACCCAATATGAATCAGTGAAACCAACCAATAAATGAGTCCTCCATGAACTGTAATGTATCCCAAACTGAACTATACCCCGGACATATAGAAGTATTATTTTAGCTTATTTAAAATGGATTTCATGGAGTGTTTTCATATAACGAGAAACAAGATCAACAATAAAGGAAAGATTATGATGGGTATGAGTCAAGAATAAGAGGACAACAACTAAATAACGATACAAAGTGGCATCAAATTTGGGAAAAGTATAGGTGGAAACAAGTTTGACTTCAGACTGGAAGGGAGAAGGGGTTAGTTTAAAATATTCCATGTGAAAGCGATGAATAAGGTCACAAGTATAATTAGACTAGGAACGAAAAATTCCTTCCTTGGTTTGAAAAACTTGGAGGTCAAGGAAATAGTGCAAACATTCTAAGTTTGTCATTTCAAATTTCTTCTTAAGGATGGTTTTCACATGGTTTAAAAGTTTTGGGTCACTACCAGTGAGGATAAGATCATTAATATAAAGAACACGGATTATGAGATGGCTTCTTACTTTCTTGGTATAAACATTGCGATCAGAATGACATCTAGAAAATTCAGTTTCAAGAAGAAAGATGTCCATTTTGGCATACCAAGCTTGAGGAGATTTATTAATACCATAAAGAGATTTCTTAAGGTGACAAGCAGGGCTAGAGTCAATCTAGACATTTCCAGAAGGTTTTTCCATGTATATTTCTTCTTGCAAATCCCCATGCAAGGAGGATTTGGATTCCATTTGATGGACCCCCTGTTTATGTGAGGCTACAAGGGCTAGAACAAGGAGGATGGAATTAATTTTGTCTACAGGGGAATAGGTTTCATTATAGTCAATTCCTTCAACTTCAGAAAATCCTTTGGAAACTAGCTGAGCCTTGTGTCTTTCAACACTTTGATTTGATGCATAATTAGTTCTATAGACCCATTTACATGTGACAAGTTTTGTTCCTTTCCAAAGAGGCACAATATCCCAAGTATCATTTTCCATTAAAGAATGATACTCTTCATTCATTGTTGTATCCCAATATGGATGACCCGAAGCTTCTGTAAATGTCTCTAGATCATGAGTCTTTGAAACTTGAGCCAAACGAGAGGAGGCTTGTTGGAACTATGAAATTGTCCGATGTTGATCTACGGATCACCAATAATATCACCAACTGCTTCTCATTTTGAATGGACCCATCTAGGAAGTGGTGGTGCAGATGTAGGTTCAGGTTCAATGGACTCATTTGGAGGAAGGTGAGTAGGAGGAGGTGGATTTTCATCCTCATCGTCACCATATAAATAAGAATAAGCCTTAATAGGAACAGAAGAAGGAACAAATGTCGAAGATGGCTAGTAGGTTGAAGAAGGCACAAACATTGAATTAGGATCGTTGACCAAGATATTTTCATCAAATTTAATATATATTCTAATAATAATTTTATTACAATGTGGTTGAAGAAGTCTGTAACCTTTGACATCTTCAGAACAACCAACAAATATACACTTCTCACTTTTAAGCTACAATCCTTTCCTTTTCTCATCAAGAATGTGATCCATGCTACATTGCCAAATACATAGAAGTGACTTACATCTTGATTAAGTTTATTCCATGCTTCTTCCGACGTTATATTTTTAAGAGCCTTTGTGGGAGGGCTATTTACTATGTAATTTTCATAGTTAATGGATTTCACCCAATAAATTAGACTTAATCCCTTAGATTGGATCATACAATTATCCATTTATTTTAATGCACGGTTCTTTCTCTCAATATCACCATTTTGTTGTGGTGTATATGAAACAATGTGTTGCATTTGGATGCCCTGTGTAGTGCAATAACTTGTAAATGGATTTTTCACATACTTGCCTCCATTATATGTTTTTACCTTTTAATTTGATGTATAGATTTGTTTCTACAAGGGCCTTTATTGGCGTGCAGTGGGAAGACCCGGGGTTAATCATTTATATATCAAAAAAACCCTTAGAGACTGGCCCTTTCGATATCACCTGTAGAGAAAGTGAATTCTCACCCGAGGCATCTAGATGGGCTGCATGAACTAGGGTTCTAAAAGGATGAGGGTAAGTGAGGAATTATTCATGTTCTTACTACCATTTACACATGTGCCCAGTTCCCATTGCTTAAAAGTTACTTAACATTCAACATATTCTATCTGCAACATTATCCCACTTAACATTCATTCAATTACTAGATACTTTAGTGCTTGACATTATAACATCATATATAAAATATACATTCAACTTGTATCATCATTGCACCATAACATTAAACATCATCAATTGAAAATACAACACAACAAAACACACAGGTTTAACGTGGTTCACCCAACTTGGGTTATGTCCAAAATGCATGACTTCCTTTATTAGTCATTGATAATTCCCTTACAACTGCACACTACGCTACAAAATATGCAACAATAACATTACCCAAACCTACCTAGCCATTATGTTGTAGTGTGAGCTTCACTCCTTAGTCATACCTCAAACTTCTTCCTTCGCTCGAATCAACTTACCCAACAAACATTAATATCTTCTCCTATGTCTAACCCTTATAACTTCCAAACCTCCTCTACCCAAAACCCATTACATATTTATACATTAAAATAAGTCTAAGTCCATTACAATGTGGACAAAAATGTCCCCCAAAACCCAAAAATCTATAACCATTTTCCACCTTTTTCACATTGCTCCGTCATGCGCTTTGACTCCTTAAGCTATGCTCCTGTCGCGTGCTTTGGTCCATCTTGTAACTGCCTTTTATTATTTGACTTCTTCTAGAGCATATCCCAAAACTTAACCAAAAAACCTATCCAACAGGCCCCCAACACTCACCTATGGCTTGTCCTGAGCCACTCATGCCTTCTTCCAGTGCACCATAAATTGTTCAAAGATATATTTCACTATCATGAAATTTTCCTTGATCTCTAGTTCCTTCTAGAAAGTTTGGTGAATTGTTTCTGCAGTGACGCGAGCTTGCATATTATCGACACCTTCATCAATTGCATGTTTAATGATTAATTGAATTGTTCTTAAGGTCATTGTCACTCTGTATGATTCCTCCTATAGTAATTTCGTCTATTGTGAGCGATCTTGCTGCTTTTCCCTTAGATGATTCATTTATGAATACGAATTTCTATTCTCATTCATCGCAGTTACGAACTCAGCTGGTGGTAATGTGCCCATCATGTCTTTGAATTTCTGCACCTTTTCCTACATAACTTGGATCTTCTAACTTATGTCTTGTTGCTCCTTATGCTCACTAATTGTTTCCCAAATTCCCATAGTATCTTTATACAGTTGAGCACACTCTACTTATAAAGTCTTTATACTTTCCACCACTATTGTCATGGTAATCTCCCTCATCTCCCTATCCTCAGGTGGAGTTCTTAGTGTCATACCCGCTTCTATATCAATTATTCATGCATGAAAACCCTGAATGGCTTCACTTATATTCGTGACTTGATCTTCCACTGGGGCCTCTTACTCTTTCTATGCCTTCGGGTTCTTGACATACCTTCTCAAATACCTATTTCATTCTTTATACCTTCTGTGTGACCTCATCTTGATCATGTTTAAATTTGTTGTAATCCATCTCTATTGCGACATTTTTTTCCGTAACCTTCACTAAATCACTGGATGTCTTCTCTATGTGCATGTTTAGGTATTGCATTTCACTCATACATATTTCCTGCAATACATCCATTAGAAGTTGTGATAGCATTAAGTCAATGTGACCTAGTTCACTGGCATGTTCTTTCATTTCTATCATCAAGAACTTGATTGTTGTTGGGCGCAGGCCTATTTTGGGAAGAAAGTCTATTTTGGGAGTAGGCCTATTTTTGGGGAGAGAGATCTGTTTTGGGGAAAGACCAATTTTTGGAAAGAAATACCTAATTTTGGAGATCGTTCAATAGGTGGAAAGAAATAAATATGCATAAAAATAAGGAAAAGCATAATGCAGTAGGAAAAGCAATGTGGCGCGTAGACATCCAAGCCTAACCGTGATAGAGTTAGGTTTTCGACAAATATTGTAACACCTATATGCCTATAAAGTAGTATAAATAAGGACCTAGGAAGTTGAGTTCAGGGGTTGACGAGGTCAAGATTAGTTGAAGGGGTTCACGAGGTAGTGGATCAAGAGGTAAATGGTTCAGGAAGTTCAAGAGGTTGGTCGATAATTGTAAGAAAGTTTGTAATGAGTCTTGTAGAAGAGCTGAATAAGTTTATCGTTGAGGGTCAGGTCATAGGATGAGGAGCCTAGTGTGATCTATTCAACCTCACGGAGGGTTCTTACCCTCATTTTGGTTTTATTATTGAATATGTAATGTACACAGTGCAAGATTTTGCAGCAGAATAAATAAAAGATCATAGAATCCATATCTTTGTGGATGTATCCCTGCGAGGGGGTGAAACACAATAAACCTTGTGTTCTATGTGGTTTTTAATGAATTAATTACTTTTCTATTGATCATTAGATTAAGAACGAATTGTTAAAGTAACTATATCAACATGCATGCATAGCTTTAAAGATGAATGAAACATAGACGTAGATGAATGATTAACAAGGATAATGCACAAAGAAGAAAGAATCCAACTACAATCCCCACTCATTCCTAGACTGCAAAATCCTAAGTATTGTATTCCCCCATATAAACTATCTCAAGTGAGATTATGTTGTGCACCCTGTGTGCAGCGTTGCCTTCTGGTTTACTAGGAGGGCCGATAGTTTTGAAGGTTTTGTTGGAAACCTATTTGAGATCAGAACCCAGGTCAGCCCAAGAAGAAGAAGCTAACCATCAGAAGGTTTTGTTGCCAGCTAGAACTGCACAAGATTGAGTGGATGGGATCCATGGAAGAAACATATGGAGGATGAAAGTATAAAAGGGAATGTTTAGGCCATGGAATCCAACGAAGGTGTATATTGAAAGATGGTTGAAAAAAAGGAAATTGAGTTTGGGTAGAAGGACAACAAAAACCTTAAGTTAACACCACACAAATATATCAAAAAATACATGTTTAGCAACTTGCATGAGGTATTTTTTTGTGATTTCTCACGTTTGTTATAGGAGTGGTTATTGAGGTTAAAGAACAACCACCCTACAAATCGAATCAGACAACTAGAGTGGAATCCTATGGAAATCATGCAGTTACAACAAGTTAATAACAAATTCACATGCGTAGTAGATTTTTGGCTAGACAGTATTGTTGCAGGGTTTATCACTGAATTTGCAGTAGACACTGTGAATTCCTACATCGCAACAGAGCAAGATTTTCTAAAAGGATGATCTGGATTATTTTCGGTATGAAAATGAGAGCGGAGATGTAATAAATAAATGCCCAGACATATTGCAGATATCCAATAATATAACAGAAATGTATCAGAGATGCAACCATAAACACAGAGATACAGTAATACACTATTTCTATTAATGAAAGATATGTACAGAGACAGTAAAAATACAGAGTGAAAGACTCACTAGAATGGTGGCAGCTTATCTCTAAGAAGAGATGTGATGACTACTCACATTCGCAAGAACATGATTTTACAATGAGGCTCCAAAGTCCTTTTTATCATAAAGAGAATCCAAAACCCTAACCCCGGAAGATGAAAATCCAACAATTGACCCCGTTTTGGGTAGTTTGGTGTATCAACTTCTCGAGGGCGTAACTTTGGCATACGATCTCCATTTGGGGTGCACAATAGCTCGTTGGAAAGGTATATACAAGAACTACAAATATTGATAAAAAATATCATGATGATATTTTTTGATCGGTAGATGCCTGAAAACATTGTTTAGGGCCTCAAAATGGCTTCGAAAGTTCAGGACCCGAAAAACTGCCAAAAATAGTAAATTGCCAAAATGGCAAGAAAACTATTTTGAGCCAGTTGGAAAAGGTGGGTGGCCATCGATATCCACCTGGATCAATCCTCCCTCCTTAGGAACCAATGGTATCTATTGCGTTGAGTTCCCATGGGAGAGAGGGAAGCGTTTGCTGAATCTGAATCTTGGTGAGCTGCTTGCCTTGCTAGAGACGCCACGCTGCTCAGTTTGTGCAAGGAGGTCACGAACTTGTTGAGGTTGAGTCTGTTCAACAAGTGGAGATAAATGAGAGGAATGTGTGTAGAAGGAATCTTTTCACTTTACTGCAACCTTGTCAACCTGCTTCTATTGGATAGAAGGTGCTTGGGGCAAGGCTCTAGTGGTTGCAGTGTCCTTCTGTTCCCCTTTTGAACAGATTGTGAAGAAGTTGAATTTTTTATTATGAGATACTACCTTGCGAAATTTTTTAGGTGGAACAATAGTCGTAACTACCTCTGGTATTTTGTAGAGATGACCCCGCAAAGAGACAATGAAACTGCGGGGTTGAGACTCATAAACAACATGGCATCTACACATATATGGTTGGCCCAAGAGAACATCACAGACATCCAGTGGGGCAGCATAACATAATACCTCATCCTTGAAGGGTTGGATGTCGTATGACAATTGACACTGCTGGCTAACAAAAAGATTTTTTTTTGGTGAAGCCACCCGATGTTGTATGGTTGTAGGTGTGGTGTTGTTGACAATCCCAATTGTTTGACGACCTCTACTGCGATGAGGTTCTTCTGGCTTCCACTATCAACAATAAAATGCAATGGAGTCCCCTTCACCCACATATGTGAATGAAAAAGACGCTCCCCCTCTTCAGGATCTATTGATTCTTCTGGTTGAAT
>JASDQU010107107.1:130365-151749 GCA_032191745.1 Picea mariana
GAGGCATATTTTGTATTAGCGGGAGCATTTTGTAGCAGCTCTTATCTATTGTTTATCTTCTTGGCCATCTGTTGAGCATTCCAGATCGGCATCTTCATTGTAGCAGGTTTCTCTATTTTATGAATAAAGAAGAATTGAGATGTTTTGGCTTGTCTATCTTATTGCATATGGTTGATGTATGTTCCATGGTTATCTCTTTCTGTTATTTGTTGCATACACACATATCAACACATCTAGAAGGTACATCAGCAAAGTGTTTGACGAAATACCTCACTCAGAAAAAGTTTTAAAAAGACACCAAAACCGTGATGATCCTCGCATAATGGCTTGGGATCATTACATTTTCACTCTCCATTGTACATACCGTTCTTATTTTTATTTTTCTCCTTTATTTTCTGAGTGAAGAACATTAGTTAGTTGGTTGAAGCCCGAAGAGAAGGTCCTAAGCTGCTAACCACTGTTTTTCCAATTTTTGAGAATAAAACCAACAAAGGCTACTAGGTAGAAATTTTTGGAATGATAGGAACCAAGATTCTTGGCACTTCACAGGGCATGTACCATCCCTAGGTGGAGCCGCTGTTATCACCCTATAAGTTATAGGATCAACTGGTGACTGGGATATTATCTGTCTCTATTGTTTGTTGACAAATGATTTTTCATTCTGCAAATAATTTGAAAAAGAAAGAAAAGAAAAAAGAAGAAAGAAAATAAAAAGAAAAAAGAAAAAAGAAAAAAGAGAAAGAAAAAGAAAAAAGAAAAAAGAAAAAAAAAAGAAAAAGAAAAGAAAAAAAAAGAGGGCATAAAAGAATCCAATAAAAGCCCCATGCAATAATAGTAACTTGATCCATACCTTTCAAGCATGGCCAAGTTCTTTTTAAATTTGATGTTGATAGGGTAGTGAATGAATTTGGCTAAACAGTTTAATCTTAGCCAAAGTGTCTAGGTTAGATTAGTGAATAAATCTGGCCAGACTGTCTAATCTTGGTCAGATAGCCCCAGGGTAGAGTAAATTCTTAACCCAACAGTCTAATCTGGGTTAATTGTCATAGGAAGATAGGTTAGAATGTAGGCTAGTTGCTTTGTTGCTTCATCTCAATAAGAACCAGTTTGATGGAAGTGTTGCACCATGTTTTCAGATGCTTAAAAAGATCGTTTGCCTAACCCCTTCGTGGTGTCTACTTGGAAAACCTTTGGAGAAAACCCATGAAAAAGCATTTATCCAAAGTTTTCTAGGCACATGTTTTGTCCGCACCCTCATTTATGCTCCCTACACATATCAAAGGTCCTGATCGTGGCGCCTAGATCTATGGTGGACAGAGCATTCTGAACCCCCCCGACCATTCTGCTTTTAACCAGAGGGGGGCGGGGGTCTGGAATCGATGATAAGACTCACACTCATCTGGACGACTCAAGATTGAGCGCTCAAATCAACGGTCAGTATTGGATTCCGGACCCCCCCATCCGTTCTTCCTTTAAAGGAAGGAGAGGTGGTCCGGAATGAGTTATAAAAGGCATGCAAAGATCTGCGTCCAGGAAACAAGCACTCAGATCAATGGCTCAAATTGTTTTTCGGACCCCCCTCACTGATATACCTTTAATTGAGGGGCAGGNGGGGGGGGGGGGGGGGGGGGGGGTTCAGAATGTTTTTCTTCCTCGGGCGGGTCCCTTGTTATACATGGTGTCGATCTATTGCCCCGAGTCCCATCACCATCTGCTATCTGACAGACCTCCGTCACCACTGGACGTCACCTTCCACCTTTCCCGAACTGGTCATGTCCCATAATTGCTGTCAGTCCTTCCCCCCTATTCGCTTGTGGAAATCCCCTTATTATGACTTTTACCTCCAATCGATAAATTGCACGTCACCCATCCGTATCCCTCAGCCACCATCACCTGCCATCTCACCCTTAAAGTGACCCGTTGGCCATTTATTACTGGATAATCTATCTGTTATCCATTTGACCTGTCTCCCGCACCCAACCGACCCCCATTTTACTTAAAACTACCGATACTCCCCTTACTTTCGCTATTCACCCATCGCACCAGATAAATTCACCGCTTACTACTCTATTACATTCCGTTGCCCTCATCCATAGTCAGTCGCCCCCACTAACATTGTGTTTATTGCAGGTACTATTGCAGAAATGGCGCCAAAGTCCAAACCAGCGGAAGGAGAGGAGAATCCATTTCTCCCACCTCCTGTCGACCTGGATAGGATCCCACTGGTTGACAAAGACCGTTTAATCACAGATGAAAAATGTGATTTTGATTTCTCAGACCTCCAGTCGTGGCTCAGAGAATTTTTCTTGGACCAGAGTGATGAAATTGGACTCTGGGAGTCCAATTTACCCCTATACCTCTTCCCTCAGATCCACCATTTTCCCGAGTTTGCTCTCAAGTGTCAAGCCCATTATATCCCCAAGCAAAGAGCCATCATCTCCTCGTCCAGAGAGATCCTGTTCCTCATCACGCCCAAATCCATAGACCAGATGATGCAAATTCCCTGAGCCGACTCTACGTCACCTTTCGACCTGGAAATTCTTACTGAATTATACCAGAAAATGACATTCCCCCAAAGAGATCAAATATTTGAGCTCTTCCTTCCCCCATCCGCTCAATTTACCTCCACAAATCCTCCTTACCCATCCTCCATGTTCTCAACTAAAGGAAACTAGATCATCTCATCCCTTTGTGATTTATTAGGATACTATTCTGATCAGTGGGTAGATGAACCCATTTTGGGTTTTTTATCCATCTTATCTACAGATGAAAATCCCACCACCCAATTTGATTTCAACACCTTATTGGCGGACAATATTCACAAACAGTTCGTGAATTTTGGCACAGAAGGCATGTTCAGATACTCATCGGTACTAGCATACTTGTTTGTCTTCTTTCAGGTGGATAAATTTGGCTTTTCCATGCAGAAGATGGATGGAGATGAGAAACCTCAGGCAGTCACAGTGTGGACCTCCTTGCTAAAGCACCACTCCACTGATTTCAGTTTTAAAGAGTGCATCGACCAATTCTACCACCCTGTGGTAAGCATGCTAGGTGGCAGGCCCGAGCCTCAGATAAACGATGAAGTTCAGAGGATCCTGCATCTCTCTGACAACACAAAGACCGGGGATTGGTACTGTATCAAAATCATACCGAGATCAGAGTATACGGCTGCGAGTTGGCACCGTATAAGCTTCCCAAGTACCTGCCTATTAGAATTTTCGCGCTGGAATATATAAGGCAGATTATAAATTCAAATGATATCCATTTTGTATCATTGAAGAAAAAGCAGCAGCTTAGAATCAAGGGGGAGATTGGCTCCTTCATCTGCAACAATCGTGGCGATGGGGAAGAAGCAGACAGAATGTTGAGAGAAATGAAGTTCTTCATGAGCTTCCCATGGCACTATGATCCTTGTGGCATCATCTCAGATATGAGAGTGAAAAACAAGAACATCCTGTATGTTCATGTGTCCAGGCCCAAAGTTGAGAAATTCACCAATCAGACAGCCTGGGAGCCTAACACATTGATTGAAGTAGAACAACAGGATCCCTCGGCCACTGTGTCACAAACGACCACGCCTCAGGTCCTGAAGGAAAAAAGGCCTCGACAAGAGTTATCTCCGCCTGTCACGGAGGTATCATCCGAAGAGTTCCGATTGCATACTAAGAGGCCCAAGACAACTTCAGTCCCTGGCCCGATCGGGGAAAAAGAAGCCCCATCCACCACAGTGACCAAGTCTGTTATTCCACCCTTCAGGTCGAGCCTCCATAAGGTCATTACCCCAGCATTGCCGAAGCAGTCCACAGACTTTCCATTGAACACTCAGCTAGGCAAGGTGGGACCTAAGCTAAGTATTTTCGAGAAGTACGAGCTGATCAAGAAAAGGAACCAACCCTTACTAGTAGTACTTGCACTCAGTTTTGGAAGCAAACGTCGACTGCACAGCATAGGATGTTGTCTGCATTTGACACAGAAAAGGGCAGAATGCACATGGCCTTCCTCCAGGCAAAGGTACTGGACCCCAAGGTGATCACTGATTATAAAAGGGCCACCTTCGAATTCCAGACGAAGGACATGCATTCGGCCTATCAAATGGATCTGCACAAGAAGACAGGGGAAATGGTTTTCTACACTCTGGCACATGCTTCTACCGCTGCGTTGAAATTGCAGGTGTCCCTGAACAATGTTCAAACACAATTAAAGATGGAGAAGATATCGTCCTTTGCCAAGGACAAGACTTTGGAAGAACTGGTCCTCAAGATCGGTTATGATCCTTCGAATGCCAAAGAAGTGGAGGAAATGATAAAGAAGAAAAATTCTGGCATAGCCTCCTTGAGAAAACAATTGAAACTCCCACCCATAGAGGATTTGAAGGCGAAGGAGATAGCAGAGAAAGAAGGAGAGAAAGATGAGATGCTAAGGCTGCTCATGGAGCAGAATGCACAGCTTAAAGAAATGGAAGCTGAGAAGGAGAAGCTGTTAAAAGAGAAAGAGAAATTGAAGCCAATGGAAGTCATTCCATTGAGTGCTATCCCAATTTCAGGAGCAAGCACAATGTCAGTGACAGCAGTCCCATCCACGACTCCATTGACATCACAGGAGAAGACAGTCGACCTGGCTAAGTCCATGGAAAAGATGAACCTGCAGGAAACAAAGATCAGTAGGATTAAAAAGGAAGTTGAGAACCTTCAGGAACTCAAAACTTCCTTCCAGACCAACCTCTCCAAGGAAAAGCAGGTGACAAAGCAGCTCAAGCAGGAGCTACAACAGCTCTGGAAGCAAACAGTGGTAGGGAAAACTTTGGCTGAGGTTAAAGAGAATGTATGGACGAACATCACTAAGTCCATAAATGAGATATGGCCCATGATCCAAATCATGTTTTAGCAGAACGAGTTGGTACTGAGAAGCAAACAAGCCATTGAGAAGATCAGAGCAGAATTGGGAGACATGCCAACATAGGCAAACGATATCATCAAGTTCCTCAATTCTAAGACCAGGGAAGAGCTGGAAGAACTGAATATTGAAGACAAAACAGAGACCATCCTTGAGGTCAAAAGAGTTTTGACCAAGAGAGGATTAATGCTTCAACTGGAAGAAAAGGTTCAGGCCATGGACCTAGGGGTACAAAGATTCTTCAGTAAGATTGAGGCTCTCCAGAAGAAAGGTCTACCTAGTCTGAAGGTAATCAATGATAAATTGATGACACTCCCAGACTACAAGAAGATATTAGCCGATGTGGCTAAGGACAACTCAAAGTTTGTAGGAATTCAAGGGAGCATCACTGGCAAGGCATTCCTATATGCCCTTCAGTGGGACATAAGTATCCAACACGAGATTCGATACATCTTCCTCACAAAGCCTACATTTGCCAAGTACAAAAAAATGGATGAAGTGTATCGAAGATTGCTCAAAGTCAACGTGCCCAATCATCTTAGATGGGAGGAACTCTGTGATCTGATCGATTAGCAGATGAGCTGTCCAGGTCCAGTCAGTTGTCCAGTCAGATGAAGTCATGCAGAGGCTTCATCAACGGCCCACCCAGAAATTAGCGTGCAGCTGCACCACCTCATCAAACAGTTCCTAGATTTAGGAAATTTGTTAAGTTAGTTAGGATAAAAATAGATTTAGCACGTCCTGGACATTTATGACAGGAACGTTTGTAAACTTGAGTTATAAATACTTCACCTTTCGAAGTATTGAGGGTTGTTGATCTTCACACCCTGACGTTATCAGACTGTAATCTTTTTGAAGAGATCTTCCATTAATAAAAGGAGGTACTGTTACAGGATTCTTGCATGTAATCACTGGTGATGTTCTTCTCTCTAAGTTGAATGTTATTCTCGCTTTGTTACCATACCATTTTCTGAAATCTAATCTTTAAGAGTAACGAATGTTGCAGGATTTATCTCGTATACCCTATTTCTGACTTGAAATATTTTAGTGTTTTATCTTCTGGTGTTTTCAATAAAAACATTCTTAACTGCTTCTTTGTTGAAATCATCTTTCTCATCTTTTCCGCTGTTCATCATTTAAGCTACTGAAAGATCCAGTGTTTATATTATCTCGCCCTGTGGAAGTTTCCCTTTGCATTTCTGGTTTGTATTTCATATTTTATTAAAACACAAACCCCATAGCCCAATGGATGTGTAGACTGTCTCAACCAATTCGAAAAAACACTTTGACAACAAAACCGACCTATTTCTTTACCTAGCCTAATATTTAAAATTGGAAACATAGCTAAATCATATAGAGAGATCCCTCTTTGAAGTTGGAAGGACTAGATCCTAGCTTCAAAAGTGGTTGGATAAAGTTACCTTAGTAGATTTCTTCTGCTGTCAACCTCTAGGAAATTTACCAAGTGCTAACACCAGGAACAAGCAACACAGATGATTGCATAGCTAGAGGAAGAGAAGAAAAGCATGGCATAGACACATTCAAAGAGAGAAAAATTACTACATGAACAAATAACAGTGAAAATAGTCGAGGCGCTAACAGAATAAGCTGCATAGGTGAAGGAAAAAGGAAAGGAACTAGCAGAGTAGTTCCAAAGCTTAGAAAAGGATGTACAAGGAGTGAACACCACCTGAGTGGCTCGAGATGAGCCACATGTCAGTGTTGGGGGCCTGTTGGGTGTAAAATTATTTTGGGAAGAAAGTCTATTTTGCGTACATCCCTATTTTTGGGAGAGATATCTATTTTGGGGAAAGACCTATTTTTCGAAAGAAAGACCTAATTTTGGAGATCGTGCAACAGGTGGGAAGAAAGAAGCATGCAAAAAATGAAGGAAAATAAACATGCAAGAGGAAAAGCAATGCGGTGCATAGGCAGAAAATCCTAACCATAATAGGGTTAGGGTTTTTGACAAAGATTTAACAGCGATAATCCTATAAAGTAGTATAAATAAGGACTTAGGAATTTGAGGTCAGAGGTTGACGAGGTCAAGAGTAGTTGAATGGGTTCACGAGGTAGTGGATCAAGAAGTAAAAGTTTTAGGAAGTTCAAGAGGTTAGTCGATAATTGTAAGAAAGTTTTTAATGAGTCTTTGTTCGCCCTTGACCAAGTTTTGAGAGATCTGGTCAACTTTGACCTATTTTGGGACTTCGACAGCCTGTCTAAGGAAGGGCACAAGACAAAGCGGAGATCACAAGATCTCGACCCATTTTTGGGTCCTTTTTGGGTTTTTGGGATTACATAACAGGAATGGGATATTGGCCCATGGGTTTACCCATGCTTAGGCCTATTTTGTATATATAAATATAAGGCTAGGCAATGTAAGAAGTAGTGGAATAGTGCACAAGTGTTGTGCAAGTTGGATAAGTGATAAGAGTGGGATCTGTGTGATCAAGAAGTGTAAGGCTTCATGCATACTGCGTGAGACCTCCAGAGCCAAGTGCAAGTCATTATAAGAGACTCTGGAGAGCTTTGTGTTGTAACGCAAAGAAGGAGGATCTAATGAGGTGTGCAAATCTCCTGTCCTAGGTGAAGTAGGTTTTTGAGGCTCTGTTATTGTAACTAATTGACTAAAGACAATAAAGAAGAAGAGTTGGTGGACGTAGCCCCAAGGTGGGGGTGAACCACGTAAACACTGTATTGTTCCACTTTGTGATTGTCTTGATGTGTTTATAACTTCTCTTCCTAAGTTCTTTGATAGAGATAGATAAATGTTCTTTTCTTTGTGCTAATGATGTGTAAGAATGTTAGATATGACCTATATGAAGGTTCTTAGTGCTTGATCTACCAGATATAACCTACATGTTTATGATAATGTGCTTAAATACATCAGATCTAAGTGAATGATGCTTTGCTCTGCTCTATCTGCATAGTAGTATTGGTTGTATATTGATGAATTGTTGATGCTAAAGTGTTGTGTTAGGTATTATAATCAGAGATCTATGTCCCAACTAACGTTGCAGATACTTGAGTCCTGCAACCACCCCTACCTCTACCTCGGGTGAGACTTCATCTGCTTCAAAGGTGTTTATGAAAAGGCCAGTATTTAGGGTTTTTTTGGTGCGTCGTTGTAGCATTGAACCTTGGGTCTGCCCCTGTGCCAACAAATGATTCCATTTTCGGGACCTGAAACTGTGATTTATGGGAACTGAAGTAAAGAAACGAGAAGTTATGTGCGTAGATCTACTGTTAAAGTGTGCAGTATCGGACCTGAAACTGTGATTACTAGGAACTGGGAAAGAAGAAGATTAGTGTAAAGATTTGACCTGATATTGTTAAATCTCTATTCATAGATCTGTTGTCCCAGTATGTAGCATTCTACTTGACCTAAGGAGATCTGTTCCAAGAAAAGAGGTCAGATCCGAAGAAAAGAGGTAATATCTATAAGCTCTGTGCTCTAATATAGGTAAGAATAGTGAAAAGTTATAGATCTGAAGGCTTTGTGCTTTGTAGAAGTAAGATTAGTGGAAATTTTTGTTTCAAAAGTATGAATCTAGGTATGTTTGATAGATTCTATCCTAGCTTGAAAACTAGGGTATTAATAGATGAAATAAGATTTGATATGAATAGATCTGATATGAATAGTGAAAATTATGTTATACCTATGCATAGAAAGAATTTTTGGACTAACAAATGGATGCAGGATCCTAGAAAGAATTTTTTGCAGGTTAGCTCCTATGAGCCTAGTACGCAGTACAGGAAAGGATGGATATCACTTAAATGAAAGAGAGGATTAACCCTTTGTTATAGTTGCAAAAAACCAAGACATATTGCTAAGGAATTCCCTGGGAGATGACCCAGTTGTCTTTGTTGTAAAGCTATGGACCATGAAGTGTTGGATTTCCCTAGAATGATTGCTAAAGTTGAAAGAATGAATCTGAACCAAGAAAACCCTTAGGCAGATCCAGAAACTAAGATTATGGACAAACCCCAGAAAGAATCAAAGAAAGTAATGCTACAAATAAATGAAACCCTGAATGACCACCGACATGTTAGTTTATCGGAGATCTTCAAAGAAAAACAGTGCCTTGAAGCAAGAATAGGAGACTTCGACATTGACTATGTTCTGGATGAGGAAACACAGGTGAATATTATGACACAAAGAACTTGAGAACTTTTAGGGAAGCATGCTATGATTCCTTCATTAGGAGGAATAGGGTTATTCAGAGGAACGATGATAAACCTATGTGGAAGGCTTGCTCAGATACCTATGACTGCCAATGGAACTTTGACAGAAGAAGATTTTGAGATTATTAAATTTATTGAGGACAGTGCCCCAATTACCATGTTATTAGGAAAACCTTGGATTGATAGAGATCGAACCAGACGAAAGGAAGAAGAAGAATTTTTGGAGAAAAACAAGAAAGAATTAAAAGATTTCATGACTGGAAGGATCACACTCTTGATCGAAGAACAACAGAACAGATTGAAGCTATTTAACACTAGAGATCCAGATGTCGAAGTTGCAAGAAAACTAGAAGATCCACAGAATATTGAAGTACCTATCCTAGACAAAGAAGAAGTATTATTCGGGAACCCTAAGGAAGAATCTCAACAACACGAAGTGACTAGGTCAAAAGAAGACAAAAATCAGAATGGAAAAAGGAATACCGAGAGAAAGATCACTGGAAAGAAGGCTAGAAAGTTAAGTAAGAAGAGATCCAAGATCAATAAGTTGCAGAAGGCTCCAGAGGGAACCTCGCAGAAGGAACAATTGCAAAATTGGAGCTTCTCCAAGATATCAGAACAACGACACATGACACTTCGCCATGATGAAGAAATATAGTCGATGGGGACATTATAACCATTAGATCAATTCTCCGAACGGATAGAAATCCATTTATGGCCAGCCATCTTTCCACCCAAACATTGGGACTGTGCCATAATGGACAAAACTAAGTTAATGAAGGCCTCATACCCATTGCAAGCGACCCGTTGTCGAGTTACGTATTTATCACACCACGCCACACACTGAGAACACTTTTGCCAATTGAGAATTTGAGCCCGCAGAATAAGTTGAGTTTATATAGTGATCATAATGATTCTTCTCTATATCTCGTTACTGTGTCTAAGCTACCCCCCGAACCTGATATTTTTAACTCTGAGCATGTATGTTGGATGAGTTGAGCACTACAGAAAAATTTGATGAGGAAGTTTTGGTCGACATTGATCGACCATGTTAATGTCTACAGGTCTACAATCATCATCCATGAGAGGACTTCCAACCTCTCCATCCACTACCTGTGGAGCAGGACCATCCTGGTCATCCGATGAGAAGCGAACTAAGCATGGGGATGAATTAGCAAATGCTAAACTAATCCTGAATATCTTACCCACCTATATACCACCTTTAAGGGGTGTTGTAAATTGCGAAAATGTACCTAGATATTTCGAGTACGGCTTGGTCAATGCGTACCTCTTGAAGGGGATACGCACAGTGTGAGCAGACCAAGATAAGATTGCAGCATTGAATTTTAGCGACTTCAGCCTCGGTGGTCGCAAAGTCTACAACATGCTAGCCCCTCATAAGTATCTGACTAGAACAAAAGGGAAAAACTCAAAGGTAATTCCCCAAGCATGGACCCATAACCTCGCGCAGTCCACTCTACTCAACGTCATGAAAATTCCCTACTTTGGAAGACACTAAGAGGTGAATGCATGTGTCAAGTTGTTGCTGTCTTGTTACCATGGAGGATATTTGTGGCTAAACCACTATATCATAGTTGATCTGACCTTGATCAATCGGATCACAGGTTTGAGTATGCAAGGACCTGACCCATAGGACTTCTATCCTGGAAAATCCATGGACCTCTCTCTCACACAAAGGATCAAGGACATATATGAATATGTTGATAAGGGCATGTGAGGATACAAGGTAGCCTCTATTCAGAATGGCGTAGTGTGCCTCACTTGTCATATGATTGCAGGGAAGTTAGTACCCAAGAACCGAACCACCCAAGTGACTGGTTTTGTAGTCGACCTCGCAGGGAAGTGCTCGGAGGGCCTACAAATGAATTGGGTGAAGTACCTGGTGAACCAGTTGGAACATGACTGTAGAGAAGCACAAGATCAAGGATATGAATTCCATTGCAGCTGGCTCTTGATCCTAATCACTTTCATCGCCTAGGAGATGCCGGAAGGTGCAACCTTCCCGAACATTGAGCCTTTCGAACCATTGTCCGTGAAGTTCAGTACATTGTGGTACTCAAGAGACATGAATAAGCAATGGTAGTCAAATTTTGTGTTCCATACATATTACAATCAGCTGAAGATATCCATACAGTCCAAGCCTCACATGACGTTGAACACTATACACCGATTTAGGCATTTGATGAAGTTCAATGCTGATCAACATTTCATTTATATCACAGCATGTGCCGACGAGCACACACAACAAATTCAGTCCTATTACAAGATGATGGAGGAGGACTTAGAGGAGATTAATAAGGAATGGTCCAATGAACTCCTTATACTAGCCTACCCTGCTAAGACATTGAACATCAACATCCTAGAAGTACGTAGGATACACCGAGACCTAGCAAAACAAAGAAAACTGATGAAGTACAATATTTAAGTAGTGCCTTGGTGAAGAATGCTTCCATGTCACTAGAACAAGGAGGTGATGGTGAAGAGATAAATGGAATAGAAGATGAACAAAGGAAAGGTTAAGTAACACTGCCTAGAGACAAGGAGGACCCCTCGAAAAAAAGGAAGGTTTCCCCCCCGAAACCTTCCTTCTGGAAGAAATCAAAAGCCCCTATAACTAAGATGCAGAATGTCCTCACCTCTGATGATTTCAATTTCATCGTAGAAGCCTTGAACGATGCTTCACTGGAGATAGCAGAGAATTAAGAAGCTAAGCAGGAGGAGATGTACAATAAAATTTAGGTTGAATCCCAAGGGGTGTAGCAGGCACTACAGTCCATCCGCGCAGTCTCCACTGGGCCTCTACCATTGGGAACACCAGAATAGGGAGATGAGCCAACCCAACTCCACTGGTTCACTGATACAGTCGAAGTTCACCTTCGACGAGCACAAGAGGAAACAACACAAGCCACCTAGGCTTTGTTAGACAACTGAGACGGGGGGTGAATCAGTTGTTACCATGCTTAAACAATTATGCGTATTTTAAACTCTTTACAATGTACTCAATGATAATCACAATAATGCAGGGAAATAAGTAATAACACATTCAGTATCAGTCACACATATGAGATACACAGAGATAGATATTTCCTGAGGAAACCCATAGAGGGTAAAAACCTCTTCTTCTTTATATGATAAGTAATCTTTACACTCTTTACATTATCATACATATGAGAACCAACTCATAATGAGGCTGCAACCTCTGTTTTGCAAGATGCTACTTGCTGAGAGCACCCACTCTCTGGATTCTCTAGCACCCACTAGAAGGAAGCACCAAATCCTTGGTTTCTCTAGCACCAACTAGAAGGAAGCACCAACTCCTTGAGTGTTTCTAGCACCAACTGGATGGAAGCACCAACTTCCAATCATACAGGCACCAACCTGTAAAACAGAGAACAACAGCTCTCCCTTGCACCTCCTTGCCACCCTGGTTTCTCTGGATACAACCATATGGGAGCTACAGCTCCCCGTGTTCAAGCACCCACTTGAACCTCTTAGGACAACAATCCTCCCAAGCACCTCCCTACCTCCCTGGAAAATAAATCTTTTCTACTGAAAATTATTACAATGATATAATGTTTAATGATGGCTTACCAGACTCATCACTGTTCTGTTGCATTTCCTTGTTCTATCTACCTCATTGCCTTCCTGCACCCACATGCTTGTGCTTTCTGTTCTTCTTCTTTTTATGCTCTGTGCACCATGTCCATTCAATGCACCATTCCCCTTTTTTGTGCATTTATGTTGTTGAGCTCTCTCCCTTCTTCGCACCTCAATGCTTCACAACAACAACAAAACTCATCTCTTCTTTTTTCTACATACTTGTAGTCACTCACCTCCTTGTGCATGCTCTCTCACCATGCTTCTGCATGCTCTTCATGTCGAGTGCTCTGCCTGTTCATCATGGCAGCTCTTCAACTTTTCTATTTGTTAATCCCATCTATCCATCATCACTAGGTCTCATGATCAAATTGCTTCACATCATACGTAGTTGAGATTCTTCATCTTCTGTTGTAGTCGACCTCAACCTCTCTGTCGCAGTTCACGGCTCCAATGCTCTTCCAGCTATCAATAGCCTCCACTAATAGTCTTTTCAGCTACTGGCAGATTCCTTATGACCCTTCAGTTCCTCTGGAAATCACACGTAAGTCTCTTTGAGTCCTTTGGCAGGAACCATCAGTGGTTTCTAGTAGTTACACTGAGAAGTGCTATAGTAGCCCTCCAATCTTCTTCAGTTTTATTTGCACTGTTGGATTAACTTCTCTAAGTCTTGTGTTCATTTCGGCATACCGCTCTTTAGCATTTCGGGATCACCATGGTGGAGGATTTTAGTACTCTCCATTTCCCGACCCCCAAAACTCTGAAAAGGAGCTTGTCTTCACTAACTCCTTCCCCCATCTTCCGCCGATGTGACCAACGGCTGTGACCTCAGCCTTAGTCAAAACTGCATTTCACAATTTTCCATTTTGGCATTTCGACATTTCGTCATTTCGACACTCTTGGTGGTGAATTTTCTTAACTCTCAATGTCGCGGTGCCCGAAACTTTGAAACGGAGCTTGTCTGTGACATCTCACAATTTCGGGTTTCACGATTTCGGGACTCCTTTGATGAAGAGTCTTTACTTTTGACTCCTCCTGCTCCCGGTATCCCAAACTCCAGTATGGAGTCTTTATCATTTCTCGACTTCAGGTTTCGCGACTTTAGGACTCCTTATGATGAGAGTCTTTGTCATATCCATCTCTCGGTAACTGAAATCCCAATATCCAAAACTTTGAGCGATGCACCTATTTCGCGAGTTCGGGGTTTCGCATTTTGCGACTTTGAGACTCTTGTTGATGTGAGTCTTTGACATCTCCATCTCTTGGTAGCCGAAATCCTGGTATCCAAAATTTCGAGCGATGCACCTATTTCGCGATTTCGGGGTTTCTCATTTCGCGACTTCGAGACTCCTATTGATGTGAGTCTCTGACATCTCCATTTCCCGGTAGCCGAAATCCCGGTATCTAATACTTTGAGCGATGCACCTATTTGATGATTTTGAGGTTTCACATTTTGCCACTTCGAGACTCCTGATGATGTGAGTCTCTGACATCTCCATCTCTCGGTAACCGAAATCCCGGTATCCAACACTCCAAGCGATGCACCTGTTTCGCGTTTTCGCATTTTGGCACTTCGGGACTCCTATGTTGGAGAGTCTCGACTCTTGACTTCTCCATCTCCGAGTAACCAAAAATCTGAAATGGAGTCTTTGTTGAGGTTATTTTTCAGGGTTTCTCATTTCACCTTTCTCGTTAAACAGTGTGTAAGTTCTCCTGGATCCAACGCCAGTCGGACCTCAGGCTCATATCTGACGTTCATCAGGAAATATTCAATGAGATCCATCGCTGCATACTCTAATCTTGTCGAGCTTGCTCTGCAGCGTCTTCCCAAAAAAATTCTGGTGCCCACCTGGCACATCCTTCCTGTACTCAAGCCATCATCGTTGTTGTACTTGCCATCAATGACAAGCATACTCTACCTGTAAAACATGCCAACAATCTCCCCCTTTGGCATTGATGGCAACAAAGGCACCCAGACCTATTCTTTTCTCCCCCTTTGACATCAATGTCAAAGAAAACACGCCCCCCCTGAGCTGTTGCAGTATTTTTAGGAGGTATCAGTTATGCAATCAATACAAGACTCCCCCTAATAGGATGGACTCTCTTAGGTGTGAAACGAGATGACACCCAACTTCTGTCGGAGATAATCAAAAGGGGTCTTAGCTAGGGGTTCAGTAAAGATGTCTGCTATTTGTTCTATGGTTGGAATGTACTGAACCTGAACAGCCTGATTGGTGACTTGCTCTCTCAGAAAATAATATTTTATGGGAATATGCTTGGTTTTGGAGTGGAATACAGGATTCTTAGACACACTGATGGCACTAGTGTTATCACAATTAATTGGGATCGGTGCAGTGTATTTTACCTCCAAGTCTACAAGTGTCTGAATCATCCATAATACCTGAGTGCAACAGGTAGCAACAGCAATGTACTCTGCCTCTGTACTTGACAAAGAAATGGAACCTTGCTTTTTTCCAAGCCATGCTACTAATGAGTCACCCAGGAAGAATGATCCTCCACTGGTGCTTTTTCTCTCATCAACACAGTTTGCCCAATCTTCATCTGAATAAGCAGTTAACTGGAAATTATGATTTATGGGATACCACAGTCCATAAGTCATTGTTTCTTTCAAATACCTGAATATCCTTTTGACAGCTTGCAAATGACTCTGTTTAGGTGCAGACTAAAATATTCCTACCATTCCAACAGCATGCATTATATCTGGGTGGGATGTTGTGATGTACAACAGGCTGCCTATCATTGACCTATATGATCTTTGATCAACATCAGCCGAGTCATCATTCTTTCTTAATTTGCATCTAGTAACCATAGGTGTACCCACAGGTTTGGAGTCATCCATTTGAAATCTTTTCAACATTTCTCTTAGATATTTTTCTTGAGAAATGAACATCCTTTCAGACCTTTGCGTAATTTACAGACCAAGGAAAAATGACAGTTCTCCTATCATGGACATTTCAAGCTCAGATTCCATGGCAGAAGAAAACCATTGTACCAATGGATCCTTATTACATCGGAAGATGATGTCATCTACATAGACCAATACGATGAGCAAATTATTGTCCTCTATTTTAATATATAGATTGTTGTCAGTTATTCCTCTCTTGAACCCTTTGTCTTTGAGATACATATCCAGTCTGTGATACCAGGCTCAAGGGGCTTGTTTTAACCCATATAAATATTTCATCATCTTGCATACTAAGTCAGGGTTATCAGACAGTTTGAAACCCTCTGGTTGTTCCATATAGACTTCTTCACTTAAATCTCCATTTAGAAAAGCTGACTTGACATCCATTTGATAGACTTTAAACATTTTATGACAAGCATAGGAAAGAAACATTTTGATAGCTTCTAATCTTGCTATGAGCGCAAATTTTTCATCAAAATCCAGTCCTTCTATCTGAGCATATCCTTTACAGACTAACCTTACTTTGTTCTTGACAACTTGTCCTTTCTCATTCAACTTATTCTTAAAGATCCATTTGGAGCCAATGACATTTTTATCTTCAAGTCTATGAACCATCTCCCACATATTGCTTTTCTCAATCTAATCAATTTCATTATTCATTGCTTTAACCCAGTGGTCATATTTGTTGGCTTCATTAAAATTCTTGGGTTCCAGCATGGATATGAAGGCTACATGAGACCGTTCAGTGTTTTTGATTAGCTTTCTCCTGGTTTGTACACCTTTGTCTTTTTCTCCAGTTATCTGACTTATAGGATGATTCTTTTGAATGATTCTGGAGGAGGAATTTGAAGTTGACTGCTGATTTGAGTCTGTCAGAGTGTTTGAGTCTTCATCTGATTCAAAGTCTTCATTTTCTGATTCTTGGACCTGTTCATCTTCATCTTTAGTTGTGTCTTTTGTAGAAGACTCATTACTGTACATCTCTCTTGCTAAGATTCCTTCATCAACTTTTACATCAATACAGTGAACCATTTTATGCAGCCTCTTATTATAGCATCTATATCCTTTACTATTTGTAGCATACCCTAAGAAGATACCTTCATCAGACCTGTCATCATATTTTCTGAGGTTCTCATCATTATTCTTTATGTAGCATTTACTCCCAAAGACTTTGAAGTGCTTAATTGAAGCAGGTCTCCCAAACCACAGTTCATAAGTTGTCTTGTCACTTTGTGGTCTGAGGTGAGCTTTGTTAAGAACATAGGCTATTGTGTGTATTGCTTCTACTTAGTAGGTTTGGCCAATGTTTGTCTCATTCATCATTGACCTGGCCATTTCCTGCACTGTTCGTTTTTGCTTCTCAACAACTCCATTTTGTTGTGGAGTTCTTGGGATTGTGTATTCTCTTTTGATCCCATGCTCATCATAGAATTCCTTGAATTCTCTTGACATAAACTCTCCTCACCGGTCTAATCTTATTGCCTTTAACCTCTTTCCTGCTTGAGTCTCAGTTAAAGCCTTAAATATTTTAAACTTCTCAAATGCTTCACCCTTTTCCTTGAGAAAGGCAACCCAAGTAAGTCTGGAGTAATCATCAATAATAAGAATGAAGTAATTTTCTTTCCCTGTGCCTTCCTATCTTGATGGTCCACATAAATCCATATGAACTAGTTGGAGTGGTTTCTTTGTTGAAGTAAAGCTCTTGGACTTAAACTGTGTCCTGTTTTGCTTCCCTACTTGACAGGGTTTACACATTGAATCTTGGGGCTTTGATATTCTCAGAAGATCATTTACTGCCTCGAGTTTTTTGAGTTTGATCAAGTGGTCAAGGTTTATATGTCCAAGTCTCCTATGCTATAACCAACTTTCATCATGTCTTCTTAGATGACATTCTTCTCTATTTTCTTTCAGCACATATACATTATTTTCTGTCCTTATGCCTTTGGCCACCACTTGTCTTGAGGTTACAGATTTTATCTTGCAGTCATTGGACATGAACACCACTTCACATCCTCTATCACACATTTGACTTACATTGAACAAATTATGTTTCATCCCATCTACAAGTAGAACATCTTGGGATTTTCCTTTTCCATTACTTAAGCTCACCATCTCTTTGCCCTTTATTTTCCCTGGAGCATCATTTCCAAAGGTTACTTTTCTTGATTTGATTTCACATAGAGATAGAAACTTGCCTTTGTCTCCTGTCATGTGTTTGGAGCATCCATTGTCTATATACCAAGGGTTCATTTTTCTTTGAATGGACAATACTAATCCACACTTGTCACTTTCCTTCTTCTTCCAAAAATNTTTCATCCCATCTACAAGTAGAACATCTTGGGATTTTCCTTTTCCATTACTTAAGCTCACCATCTCTTTGCCCTTTATTTTCCCTGGAGCATCATTTCCAAAGGTTACTTTTCTTGATTTGCTTTCACATAGAGATAGAAACTTGCCTTTGTCTCCTGTCATGTGTTTGGAGCATCCATTGTCTATATACCAAGGGTTCATTTTTCTTTGAATGGACAATACTAATCCACACTTGTCACTTTCCTTCTTCTTCCAAAAATTGACATTTTCAGCAGGGGATTTCGAATCTGGTTCACAGTTCCTTAACCAACAGTCAATAGATTTATGTCCAAAGTTATGACAAGTGTAGCATTTAATCTCATTATTCAATAGGTCAAACTTATTGTTGCAGTGTTGTCTACTCATTGACTATTGATTATTTCTTGGCCTTCTTAGTTGCATGTGTCTAGACTTAATTTGGCAATTTACAGTCCGTGAAGGATTATTACTTGGATGTATCATTCTTTGTTGTGGGAAGTATTTATTCCTTTGAAATATTAATTGCTCATGTCTAAGTCTTAAGGAACAATTTACATCTTTGTGACCAAAGTTAGAATAGTAGAAACAATAGCCATGGAAAAATTCTTTGTACCTAGGAAATGGTTGTCTTCTTTGTGCAAATTGATTTCTTCCATGCTGATGATGTCTTTCAGTAGAGAGCTCATTATTTATTTTTTCCACAGATTTAGTTTTGGCATCTTTTCCCTTACTCATCCTGGGCAGCTGATTTTCTTCCTTTGTTTCTGCAGGTTCGTTGTTGTTATTGGTTGTACATTTGAAAAACTTGACGGGTTCTTCGTTTCTTGGCTTGCCACTACTTGATCCCTCTTCATAATCCAAACCAGTTTTCAAATTTGGATTCCTTTGCTAATTCAGGATGGTGGCTAATCCTTCTGAGGATTTGATACTTGATAGATTCTAATTATACAAGGCTTGAAACTTCCCCATCTCTTTCCTAGTTTTCAATACTTCTTGTTCTAATGCTTCACATCTTGCCTTCTTTTCTGATAACTATCATTTCAGAATGTCTTCGATTTTCTTTGCCTCTTCTAATTCTACCTTTAGTAGGACAAGGTCTTCATCAGGTTTTTTACTGTCTTTCTCGAACTGTATCAACAATTGTCTTTGCTTTCTGTTCTTGATTCTTAGTTTTTCAATCTCTTCCAGTGCACTAATCAGTGCTCCTTCCATGTCAACCACAGCTTCTTCTTCATTAACATCACTCCTTGTGTTGTTATTATCATAATACTCTTTGGCCATGAGTATGAAGTCATTTAGTTTATCTTCAATAAAGGAGTCATTGTCTTCATCATCTAAAGGATCATCACCATTGTTTACACAAAGACTTTTCTTCTTAAAGTTATTCCCTTTAAAGAAATTTCTGTGTTTGGACTTCTCCTCATCATCACATGTCTGAACCTTTCCTTTGTGGGGACATTTATTTGAAAAATGACCTATCCTACCACAGATGAAACATTTGAAAGGCAGTTTACCTTTGTATTTGCCCGATCCCTTCTTCAGTCTCTTCACAAATTTTGCTTCAATTTCATCGGGCTCAGAATCCTCATTCTTGTCCCCCTTAAATGATGCTTCTCTGGAGGTGGGTTTATCTTTAACTATTCTCATTTCATATGCAGTCAATGTTCCTAGAATTTGATCAAACTCCAAGGTTTTTAGATCATTTCGTTCTTCTATAGTAGATACCTTTGGATTGAACCTATCTAGGAGAGATCTCAAGATTTTCTGAACTAAAGAAGGTTCATCAATTGTTTCACCAAGTGCTTTCATTGCATTTACCATTTCTTCTACTCTCATAAAGTATTTTCCAACAATTTCATCTTCTTTCATCTTCAGCTGTTCAAACTGCATTCTATAGGTTTTAATCTTGGCATCCTTTACCTTCTCATTACCTTCATAACTATTAATGAGTTTGTCCCACATTTCTTTGGCAGTTCCTAGATGCATAACTTTTATGAATTCTGCTTCATCAAGCCCGCTCAAGATAACATTCATAGCCTTAGTGTTGAAGTTGAATTCTAACTTGTCATCCTTATTATCTAGTACAACTGGCTTTACATAACTAGTGTCTACCACATCCCAAACATTTGCACCTAAAGCCATTATGTAGGTTCTCATTCTAAATTTCCAGAAGGAAATTTTTTTTCCACTGAACATAGGGGCCTTATTGGTTGAATTTCCTTCATGGCTTGACATGTTTAAGCTCTAGGATCTGCCCTTATATAAAAGGGGCCGGCTCTGATACCAATTGTTAGACAATTGAGAGGGGGGGTGAATCATTTGTTACCATGCTTAAACAATTATGCTTATTTTAAACTCTTTACAATGTACTCAATGACAATCACAATAATGCAGGGAAATAAGTAATAGCACATTTAGTATCAGTGACATATATGAGATACATAGAGACAGATATTTCTTGAGGAAACCCATAAAGGGTAAAAACCTCTTCTTATTTATATGATAAGTAATCTTTACACTCTTTACATTATCATACATATGAGAACCAACTCATAATGAGGCTGCAACCTCTATTTTGCAAGATGCTACTTGCTGAGAGCACCCACTCTCTAGATTCTCTAGCACCCACTAGAAGGAAGCACCAATTCCCTGGTTTCTCTAGCACCAACTAGAAGGAAGCACCAACTCCCCGAGTGTTTCTAGAACCAACTGGATGGAATCACCAACCTCCAATCATACAGGCACCAACCTGTAAAACAGAGAACAACAGATCTCCCTTGCACCTCCCTGCCACCCTAGTTTCTCTGGCTGCAACCAGATGGGAGCTACAACTCCCTGTGTTCAAGCACCCACTTGAACCTCTCAGGACAACAGTCCTCCCAAGAACCTCCCTACCTCCATGGAAAATAAATCTTTTCTACTAAAACTTATTACAATGATATAATGTTTAACGATGGCTTACCAGACTCATCACTATTCTGCTGCATTTCCCTGCTCTATCTGCCTCACTGCCTTCCTGCACCCACATGCTTGTGCTTTCTGTTCTTCTTCTTTTTATGCTCCGTGTGCCATTTCCATTCAATGCACCATTCCCCTTTTTTGTGCATTTCTGCTGCTGAGCTCTCTCCCTTCTTCACACCTCAATGCTTCATAACAACAACAACACTCATCTCTTCTTTCTTCTACATACTTGTAGTCACTCACCTCCTTGTGCATGCTCTCTCGCCATGCTTCTGCATGCTCTGCATGTTGAGTGCTCTACCTATTCATCATGGAAACTCTTCATATTCTCTATTTGTTAATCCCATCTGTCCATCATCACTGGGTGTCATGATCAAATTGCTTCACATCACAAGCAGTTGAGATTCTTCTTCTCCTGTTGCAGTCAACCTCAACCTCTCATCATAGTTCATGGCTCCAACGCTCTTCCA